>JACEIK010010343.1:0-13533 GCA_018107945.1 Datura stramonium
CCTTGTGGGTTCGACATTCCGGTTCTTAAAAAGAGCCACTATATTACTTGTACGACCCGTACACTTGCGGGCTCATCAGTTACATTGTAATGATTGATGATAAGACTACACATTCTATGCAAAGAGATGATAGAGGACCTAGACAAGAGAACCAAGTCGGTGATATTAGAATAAAGACACCAAAAAATGATTGTTTCGGGTCGTGACAGGACAATTGTGTGTCTGTTGATTATTTGGGCATATGAATAGGAAATATGATAAGCCCATTTACACGATAAGTTGAGATTGATGCCAAGAGTGATGATGAAACCAACGGATTTGTGCATCTCATGTAAAAAGTTGGTGGTTAATAGGGTGCATGAAGATTAATACCGATGAGCCTAAGGATTGAACGAAGTTAAAGCTAAAGGTGATGCTTCAAGGATAAGCTACATACTGGTGGCATATAAAGTGAAAATTCAGGAGAATACTTAAAAGATAAAAGGTCTAAACTAAAAATTAAGGAAGATACTTAATTAAATATTTATGTAATAAATATATTAAGGGTCAAGAGACCAAACTAAAATTGGATCATTCATCAACCTACAAGCCCTCAAAATAACTCGACCGAGTCGTAAGCTTTAGATCCTTAACCTAAATCCAACTTTATTGTTTGGGGGATAAGTATCCAACGAGGCAAGTAGAAAAAGGCCCAAACCATTAAGCACTTCCTTCTCATTAACTTTTTAGTCTCAACATTTAAATGTTTCAAGAAAATATTGGAAATATCAAATAGATTAATGGTAAAAACATTTGTATATTAAAAGTAGAATGAATCTTTAAAATGCGTCAAATGTCGATGCATCACAATCCCGCCACAACATAAGGATCGATTTAGTCCTACTGGACATAACACATGCCCACTCAATAGTCACAAATAGGGTCAAGAAATTTAGTTGTACAGATTGAAGGGAAAGCATACGTTTTTGAGCCGATGAGCTTAAATTCTAACCATGTTGTTACTTGTCAAGGCTAAGAACTTGTAATACCCCGTATAGTTTAAACAATAAACTCATACTTTTGAGGTAGGAATAAGAGTACTTAATAGGATAAGAATGAAGTGTTATNGGATAAGAATGAAGTGTTATGAGGTATTAGAGTCACTCAATGATTTTATTTAAGATTGGACGTTGATCAACTAGCACAACGAAATTCGACAAAACTTATCGCAAATTTCCTTCTTGAGATTCTTTGAAATTTAGATCAAATATCTGAGGGATTTTCTCTTAATGTATAAATAATTAGGGGGCCTACAACCTATCAAATCAATGGTATATGAATCTTGTATCCAATGCATTAAATTGTTTGTGAATCTGACTTCAAAATAGAGAGATATTCATGTTTAAACGAGACCGCGCAAGCAGGCATGTCAAAAATAACTAAGGTAGTGGAGGACTATTTAAGCCCGTTTGGACAGTTGTTGGTCATCTAAATCCATTTTCCAAAAAATCACTTCATAGGAAACACCTCTCATGATCTCTCCATTGTTTTTTGGGTATTGGGGACGAAAGTCATAAGTCCAAGTGATTTTGGTGTCGGGACTTGGATCTTCGAGTAGATCACATCATTAAGTTGTGTTCCGGCAGTTTGGTGGCTGCTTTCCGTTGCTGGTTGCTAATTTGTTGTTCTTTGTTGGTTCTTAGTATATTTAGGATGCTTAAGGAGTTGTTGTTGTTATTTTAGATTTGTTACCGCCAAATTAATAAAGAACTAGTCGGTAAACTTTTTTTTGTAGTGTTTCTCGTGTCGAATCTTCTAGTAGTGTGTTGGTGATTTGTTTTCTGCTTTTAGGAAGTATATTGTTGTACTTGGTGAGTGGAGGTTCGACTCTCTTGGGTTAATCGATGTCTGAGGTATGTGTAGGCTGTTTCTTTCCTTTTTCGGCATGATTTCCGTAGGCTTGTGCTAGTATTATTATCATGCGTGTGGACTGTCTCATGAAGCCTTAAATTCGTGATAGGTGTACCCTTGGTTGAGCTACAGTTTATATGGTTTTGTGTATTGATGTTTTTATAAGTTTGGGTTAGACTCGTGTGTAGGTGGGCATGTCAACGAGTCGAGCAACCCTTAGAATTAGTTTGTATCACGAGTGTCAATTGACACCATTGTGAGTCAATTAGGGGATGTTCAGGGTATTTAATTATGAAAATTGTTGTTGAATGTTTGTGATTATTATTGTATGTTCTAATTGAGGCCTTTAGGCTCATGGATACTCGATGCACGGGAGTTTTTTCGGCCGAGGGGTTGAGCCCACAGAGTGAATGACTTGCGTGGTTGAGGATGATGTCTTACATAGTGTAAAATGAAGAGATGATTTGAGAGTGGTCTGACATGTTTGAGCCTTTTCGGGATTGCATTGGTTCTCCTAGATGGATTGAGTAGCTAACTGCACAACCGAGAGATGGTCCGGCAGTGCCTGATTGATGAGATAGTTAACTTGTGTTATCTTTGTATTTATTGGTGATATTATATTGTGGTTTGGAGCTTCCTATATGTCCCTGGTACGTGGGTTTCTAGGTTGTGTTTTTTGAGGTTTTTTCTCTATCTTCTGTCAGCTATCTAATATCTCTGAATTTTTGTCTTATTATCGCCTTTCATGCTCGATATATTGTGTACTGACGCCCTAGTCGGAGGCTGCTTTCATGCCTATAGGTCCTGACTGTCAGGTTGATCAAGGTCACCGAAGTTGAGTTGATTTCCAGACTGGCGTGGTAAGCTCCATCTTGTTTGGAGATGCCTTTTTGTCGTTTTGTGTACATATTGGGTAGGTAAGGGCCCTGTCCCAATCAATGTTAACTAGTTAAACTCTTTAAAGGCTCGCAGACAATACCTGTTAGGTTTTAAATGTTGTAGTAGGTCATGCAAATCCCTGTATATTCCTTTTGGTTATGTATGGTCTTGAGGACCTTAGTAGCATAATATTTACCCTCCATGTTTTGTTGATTACTATTATCGGTATCTTATTTTAAGCCGAACCTCATTGGTTCTGGCTTGTTGTGGTTAGTTTTGTGGTAGGGTGTGCTCTATCAGGTATGGCACAGGGTACCAGTCATGCCCCTTCGGCTTTGGGATGTGATAGACTTGGTATTAGAGCAGTTCTTGTCCTAGGGAGTGTCTAAGTCGTGTCTAATATAGTCTTGTTTATGTGTTCATTGCACAGCGTACTTATAGACAAGAGGCAACAGGGCTTTTAGGATTGTTACTCTTTTTTTAAATCAAATTGTGTGCTAAGTCTGAAGTTGTAGGAGTTAGGTCTAGACTTACGTTTATGATACCTATAACTCGGAGAATAGCGGCCGGATAGTGGCTAGATATTGTAGAAGGTGAGGGTACTAATAGGGTACATCCTATAGAGATAGACCCATCTGAGGCCCAAGATGAGGCCATCACTCTACCACCAGAACCAGTACAACCTAGCTAGAGATGTTCAAAGGGCTGAGCAGGCCCCGACGGCTGTAGCGGCTCAAACACATCCACCAATTGCGACAGATCTTAAGTTGGGGGCTGCGGTACAGTTGCTAGACAGAGTGGTGGCGGAACAGTCAGAGGTTGGGGCACAACCAAGTATAGGGTTTGGAGAATGTACTAGGATTTCTAGGACTCGAGAGTTCATAGCTTTGAATCCTCCAGAGTTCTCTGAGAAATAGTAAATGAGGACCGGCAGGACTTCGTGGATCAGTTGTATCGCATCTTTCGAGTTATGTATGCCACTCCTATTAATGCTGAAGAGTTGACGATGTTTAGATTGCGCGAGGTGGCTGTATTATGGCATGAAGGTTGGGAGCGCTTGAGGGGTTGAGATGCACCTCCTATCAAGTGGGATGATTTTGCTGACATATTTCTAGATCAGTATTTGCCTTTAGAGGTTAGGGATGATAGGGCCGATCAGTTTTTATGCTTGGAGTAGGGAGATATGAGCGTGCAAGAGTATGGACTTCAGTTTGATTCGCTGGTTGGATATGCTCCTTCTTTTGTTAGCACCATGCAAGCCAGGATACATCGGTATGTAAATGGGTTGCTTCCAGAATATGTGCAATATTGTAGGGTCGCTGCTATGCAGACAGGTGCGAGCATAGCACGTATATAGGAATTGGCTTAGAGTTTGGAGGATGACAATTTAAAGAGGCTAGAGCAAGAGTGGGCTAAGTGGGAGCAACGAAAGAGAACGAGGCCTACAGACTTATAAAGTGGATCGCCGGGTGGCTCTAGGCCACAATATCAGGGGGAGCCATCTGGATATCCAAAATCGCCTGTGTGAGGTGTAGAAACTAGTCATGGTACCCCAGTGGAGGTAGGACAGTGACAGTCTAAAGGGTCGGCAATACTATTTTACAGAGTATGCAGTAGGAAGCACGCATGTAGGTGCATAAGGGAGCCGATTATTTATTTTATTTGTGGTGGTGAGGGTCACAAGTTCATGGATTGTCCTGCTTGAGGATAGAGTTTCACGGCACGACTGACCGAGTCTGTGGCAGGGTCGTCTACACCAACAGGGTCGAGTGGACTAGGGGTACTGTTGGGCCGAGGGCAAGGTAGAGGAGGAGTTGCCATGCCGGATTATGCTTATCTTCACCCACGTATCTTCACATTGGATAGCCAGCGGGTCACAGAGTCTCCAACAGGCAACCCGTCAGGTATATATATGGTATTATAGGTCTGGTTTGTGTTATACCCTTAGCTCTATAAGTTCGTGGGTTAGTTGTGTCGTATTGAATTCCTAGGCATGAATCGTGTGTGTTGTCCAACATTCGAGGCCGAATGTTTCTAAGGGACGAAGGATGTCACACCCCGTATAGTTTTAGTAATAAACTCGTGTTTTTGAGGTAGGACTAAGATCACTTAATAGTATAGGAATGAAGTGTTATGAGGTATTTGGGTTACTCTATGATTGTATTTAAGATTGGATGTTGATAAAGTCGCCAAACGAAATTTGGCAAAAGTTATTGCAAATTTTCTTCATGAGATTCTTTGAAATTTAGGTCAAATGTCTCAAGGCTTTTCTCTTAATCTATAAGGAGTTAGGGGGCCTAAAATCTATCCAATTAAATTTCTATGAGTCTAGTTTCTAATGCATTAAGCCATTTGTGAATCTAACTTCAGAAGAGAGAGATATTTGCGTTTTCACAAGACCGCGCAAGTAGGCACGCCAAAAATAACTAAGGCAGTGGAAGAATATTAAAGCCCCTTTGGTTAGTTGTTGGTCATCTAAATACACTTTCTAGAAACTCATTTCGTAGGAAACCTCTTTCAAGGTCTCTCCATAATGTTTTTTGGGTTTTGGGGCTGAAAGTCATAAGTCCAAGTGATTTTGGTGTCGGGGAGTTGGATTCTTCGAGTAGATCGCGTTGTTGAGTTGTATTTGCGGTAGTTTGGTGGCTGCTTTCTGTTGCTGGTTGGTAAGTTCTTGTTCTTTGTTGTTTCTTAGTATGTTTAGGATTCTTCAGGATTTTTTGATATTGGTAGGTTGTTATTTTAGATTTCTTACCGTCGAATTCATAAAGAACTAGTTGGTAAACTTTGTTTGTATTATTTCTCTTGTGGGATCTTCTAATGGTGTGATGGTGGTTTATTTCCTGCTTTTAGGCAGTATCTTGGTGTACTTGGGGAGTGGAGGTTCATATATCTTGGGTTCATCAACATCCAAGGTATGTGTAGGCTGTTTCTTCCCTTTTTTGGCATGATTTCCCTGGACTTGTGCTAGTGTTATTGTCATGCGTGTGGGCTGTCTCGTGAAGCCTTGAATTCATGATAGGTGTACCCTTGGTTGAGTTACTAGTTGTGGGGTTTTGTGTGTTGATATTTTCATAAGGTTGTATTAGACTTTATGCTCCGGTGAGGACGTCGTCGAGTCGAGCAACCCTTAGAATTAGTTTATGTCACGAGTGTCGGTCGATGCCATTGTGAGTCAATTAGGGGCTGTTTTGGTCTTTACTTGTGAACAATGATTGTGAATGTTTGTGATTATGGTTTTATATTCTATTTGTGGCCTTGGGGCGATACCTAGGCATGAGAGTGTTTCTGGCCGAGGGTTGAGCCCAAGGACTGAACGACCTACGGGGTTGAGGATGATGTCCTTCGTAGTGTCAAATCAAAACACGATGCAAGAGTGGCTCGACATATTTGAGCCTTCCTGGGATTGTGTTGGTTCTCCCAGATGGATTGAGCTAGCTAACTGCACAGCCGAGAGATGGTCTAGCAGTGCCTGATTAATGATATAGTTAACTTGTGTTATCTTTGTATTGATTGGTGATGTTATATTGTGGTTTAGAGATACCTTTTTGTGATTTTGTGTACATATTGGGTAGGTCGTGGTCCTGTCCCAATCAGTGTTAACTTGTTAAACTCTTTAGAGGCTCATACACAGTACCTGTTGGGTTGTAAATGTTGTAGTAGGTCATGCAAGTCCCTGTATATTCCTTTTGGTTGTGTGTGGTCTTGACGACCCCAGTAGCATGATACCTACTTTCCATGTTTTGTTGATTACTATTGCGGTAAGTTATTTTAAGAAAACCTCATTAGTTCTGGATTTCTGTGGTTAGTTTGGTGGCAGGGTGTGCTCCATCAGGTATGGCACGGGGTGCAGTCATGCCCTTCGACTTTGGGATGTGATAGAACTACTCAAAGATTCCACCATTGGTTTTTCTTAAAGAATACATGGAGGTGGGAAAAGTACCAACATATAAATATACATCAGTACTATCATAGTTTTAATGTCTAAATATCATCTCGGTCCTACATTGTCCCAAAAATATTATATTACACGTGAACACACAAACACTATTAAACTTGGATGAATACACTAAATAAGATTGTTGCATAACAGATTTAAGCATCAAGATGCATTCAACCAAGACATAATCCGATCATACTTGAGACACATGAACTTGGCCTTAAAATAAAACATATAGTGAAAAAATGAGTATCACAACCTGAATAAATTGCTCAATGTACTCGGTTAACAAATTGACAGGCATTCATCATTCTCACCTATTGCTAAACCAAGCAAAAAAGGAATCCAAGAGTACACATACATACAAACTAAAATTCAAAAACCAATAGCCAAACATAAACAATTTGAATGGCATATTCATAATAAAGAGTAGAGGAGAAAGTTAGAGAGCGGACATCGTCACGTGCAATAGAAGAAATGTTCAGAAAATTAAATAGTCATGCCTGAAAAGGGGTCCCATACATGATGAATAGAGCTTGTGAGGAAAGTCCAGTACCGATCCCTGAATAGTTTTAGGGGTTTCTGGTAAAAGAATCAATAGTGAAACCTAGGATTTAGAGTTGGCCAAAAAATTTTTTAAAAATGGTAGAAGAATTCTAAAATTTAATGAAAAAAAGACATTACGGAGATCCCCCTCTTAACTTCTTGTCTTGACCCGAGCTGGGACCCCGAATCGAGACACGGGACCTAGAACCACGAATGACTTTAAGTTGACTCATGGCATGAACATAACAACTAAAGAGCATATATCAAGAGGAATCTGATAACTGAACATGAATAAGAGGAAGTCTAAATAGCATAACGATCATAAAACAGAGTTAACGCTCGACCAAGCGAAAATCTATATATTTTCTGATAAGCCTCTAACATGTCTAATGAACTGAAGGGATAACATCACCAACTAGCTTGATAAAGTATGAAACTGAATATAACATAACTCAATACTAAACTGAAGGTCCTCAGAAGATGAGGACTCACCAACGATGAGAAGCTGAGCTAAGCTGTGGAAGGTGGAATAACGGCATAACTGAGTTTGATCGTCCAAACCTGTGTCATAAAATGATATAGTATAGAGTATACGGTCAGTACTTGGAATGTACTGAGTATGCAAGGTAAGTAAAAACATACTGAGTAAATATTAACTGAAATCATGCATATAAACATAAATATTACGATCATAAGAATAAGGACTGTATGCTGAAATCTGAATCTGAAACATGTATAGTCATAAGCTGAATATCGTATCTGAATAAGATGACCTAAAGCTAAAATAGAAATCATTTGACTTATTATAGCTGAAATCATAAGTAAAAACTCGTAAACTGATCATTGGTTCAAACATGCTGTAAAACATAATATCATAAGTCATAAACATGTTTAACTGGTATCCTGAGGAATAATGGGAGACTTGTCACAACAAAAACCATCACGATAGAGCTTATGTGATGTCCCAACTATTACACTCATGTGGGCAGGGCCGTCCAAAACCTTTCTAGTGTTAAGGAAGCTACCATGATATTGATATCAAGTTGAAGACCTCTTGGGGCAAGGAAAACTATCTTGAGAGGTACCAAATATAAATATACCTATGTTGGCGCGTAGTTATGAGACCGGGGAACCTTGGAACCCCAAGACTACTCGGTGATAGACACTACTCCAAAAAACATGCACAATGCTCCCATCATTTTTCAATGAAGCTGAAATCATAATCACATGCATGGTCTAAAATTTGAACATAGGGAGTCTTGACTCCAAAATATATCATAAGCTGATCTTATTAGCCTTGACTAAATCATGAAAACATACTAAACATGTGTGGGCTTACCCAAATCTTAAAATCATGCATACTTGAAATAGAATTCATAAGTCAAAATCATAGATTCATACATCTGCAGCTTGTAAACATTCATTCATTCTAGATATCTCATCATACTTGAAATCATGAATCGTAAACTTGATTTTTCATGAAATTTGCATAATTGGACATAATTTTCAAAAACTTAAAATCATGAATTTATAATTAATTTGTATATAAATCTGCACTTAAATCATAAAATAGGATATGGAACATGAGAGAGGTTGACCCATAGATATATCATAGTGAATTTTATAAAATTGGGTTAAAACCCCATAAGATCATAAACTTGAATTAGGAATTGAATTCATGAACTTGAGGAAAAATTTGGGCATGAGAGTGAAAGAAAAATCTAATTCATAGCCCCACATACCTGGGTAAGCTGAATCTCAATTTGTAATACCCCAGAAGTGCCCAAGACTAGACCAGGGATTTCAAAATGAAAAGTGGCAGAAGTCTGGAAAATATTTCTTAAAATGACTTATGGTATGAGGCATTGGAAGTTCTAACGACCCGTTGGGACACTCATGGTCAGATTCTACAGAAATAGGCTCAGAGGTAATGGGTCCATGGTACGATTCGTAGGAAGATGCAATGGGTCATAGGTAGTGGTTGTTGGTTGTCACCAGGGTACCAGGGATGAATGGTACGAGTCGTAGAACGACTCATTGAGAGTAACAACAAGACATGGTAAGTGCCCATGGGAAGGAGCAGGAAAATTTCCAGTCGAGGTGACAGATGGAATCCATGACTCATTGTAAGTAGGAACGATTTGTGGTGTGACTCGTGGAAAGTCCAGATGCAGGTCATCAGGGAAAGTAATGGGAGAGCGCAATGGATCATTGTTTGATGTAATGACCCATCCTGTCAAGTCGTGGTATTAGAATTTCAGAGGTTCAAAAATAATAGGGGATGTAACGGACGGATACCACGAGTAATGGTATCAAGGTACGACCCGTGGGATCAGTTATGGTCACTGGCAGTGCAGAATTCTCAGTTTTTTCATTAAGGGTAATTTCATAATTTCTAAGTCCTAGGGGTCCTAAACTACGTTGTTTTAGGAATGAAATGAAGTGTTCTATGAAGGGTAAATCTATTGTAGGCTCATGCACACCCATGCATGCAAGATTGAGGGCTTAGAAGGTTATCAAGTTTAGACTTTCTTCAAGTTTTCTTCAATTCTTCATTGGGCAATCAGAAAAGCAGTAGAATCATATCATATCAGGTATGTAGGGTTATGAATGGGTGAATTTGTTCACATCCATGCCCAATCCCTCGCTAAATCATGAAAATTCATATGTTGATCCTCTGGGTTTTAACCTAATGTATGAAATTGCTAATTTCTACATGGGTATGATTTAAATATGTTCCTATTATTGAATTATGATTCATGGGAATGTTTTACATTATTTTCAATTATATCATGTTTCAAGATTTATTAATTAAAATGCCCATTTATGCGAAGTTCATAAAAGTCGAAATTTATGATGAATGTTCAAGTATGTTGAGATATTGTTGATGAAAAGTATTTTTTCAAGTTACCCATGTTTATGATCATGTTTTCAAGTGAATTAAGTATTTTCTTGCATGATTAAAGTATGGGGAAATGCCCATATGTTCAGATATGATTTATGATTTCACAAATTAAGCTCACCATATGGTTTTGGAGTTAAGATTCCCAATTATGTTAAACTTGTGGTATGGTTTGAGCTAAAGCTCCTTGTATATGATTTCAGATTTGATATGTATTTGATTATTAAGCTTCATCAATAGACGATGGTAAGCTTTTTTGAAAAACGATGCAGAGCATTTGCATGTTTTTTGGGAGTAGTGTCTAGCACCGAGTAGGCTAAGGGTTGGAAAACCCTATGCCTCAAAACTATGCTCCAACATAGGTTTACATATCATATATATACTTTGGGACCTCCCTTGTGAGCTATCCCCTGCCCCGATTGGGCCTTGAGCTTGATATCGATATCATGGTATCGTAATTATCCTTGACAAGGCTTTGGACAGCTCTACCCATTTGAGTATGATAGTTGGGACTATGTAAGCTCTATTATGGTAATGTCAGTTATATGAAGAGTCTCCCATTGTTCCTCATGATTTCAGTTATGCATGTTTATCATTCATGATATTTATATATGTTCTAAAATAGGTTTGACCCAATGTTCATCTTTACTTATGATTATCATATTTCAGCTTTGGGTCATTCAATTTAGTTATGATGTTATGTTATGTTCAAAACATGATTTCAGAAAATAGCATGCAAGCCCTACTCTCAGACTCTTATTTTTATCACGTTTTATATTATGCATGTTTAAAATAATTTTACTTATTTGACCAGTTTTACTTACCTTGCATACTCGGAATATTCCACGTACTGACCGCATACTCTATGCTATGTCGCTTTATGATACAAGCTTCGATCTTCAGACTCAGCCCCTCCATTAGCCAATTCCGGAGTTAGCATCCAGGTTAGTGGTGAGCCCTCATCTCCCAAGGACCATTTGCTATCAGATATCGTTGAACTTTCAGTTTCACATTTGTCGGGTTAGTTGGGGGTGTTGTCCCATCAACCCATCAATTATGTAGAGGTTTTCAGACTGTATGTAGTAATCAGCTCGTCATGTATTTTGTGGATTCCGATTTCGATGTTATGTTATACTTATACTTCTGTTATGCTTATTATGTTATGTCTTCCGCTTGATTTGGCTGAGTTATAAGTATGTTCATGCCATGGGTCGACTTGGGGTCTCTCGGGGCTCCTTGTCCCGTGTCTCGATCTGGGCCTATGTTTGGATCGTGGAAAACTTTGTATCACAACAATAGGTTTGAAGTGTCCTAAGGTGTTTGAAAGTCGCGTTAAGTAGAGTCTTTTTTCATGGGTGTGAAGCACGCCACACATATGACAAAGAGGCTACGAGACATTTAGGAAATATTCCCTTATTTCATGATCTATATCGTGTGGTGAGATGTCTCTCTATCCTTCTAACTCGTGCTATTCGCGATTGAAGAATCATGCCTCCCAATAGAGTTAACGATAAAAGGAATAGAAATGGAAATGTCCACGAGGATGGCAATGGGGAAGGGAACCAACAAGCCCCACTAGTCCATAAGCACCATGCACCAGAGCCGGTTGCCATGCTGAATTTAGGGCAGCCATTCAGATGCTAGCGCAGGCCTTCATCACACAAGTCAATCAGCAGGCAGTGGCACATGTCCTGCAGAATGGGAGTGCCGCGGCAGCTCGAGTCAGATATTTCCTAAGGATGAACCCACCAGAGTTTCTTGGGTCAAAGGTGGACGAGGATCCACATGAGTTTATCAAGGAGATCGTGAAGATCACCCAGGTCATGGGGTTGAGTGGAGAAGAGTGTGCGGATTTGGTGGTATATCAGTTGGTGGGGGTCGCACACATTTGGTTTAGACAGTGGAAGGATAGTAGGGCAACCGAAGCAGGCCCTATCAGTTGGGAGGAGTTTCATGTTGCTTTTCTAGATCGGTTCTTCCCTCATGAGATGAGGGAGTTGAAGGAAGCCGAGTTCGTGAATCTTAAGCAGGGGAAGCTGACAGTGCAGGCGTATGCCCTAGAGTTCACTCGTTTGTCAAAGTACGCCCCAGAGTTAGTAGTGGATTAGAGGAAGCGAGTGAGCAAGTTTGTTCATGGGGTGGCGGACTATTTAGACAAGGATTGTAGGACCGCTATTGATCTTGCGCATAATTACATGCCCAAGTGCTATTTTATATCTTAATTTAGTCATGTTTGTCAATTTAAATTGATTATATTCTCATGTGATTGTGTATATTTATAAGTATAAACTAACCAACATGATTAGCCTTTCTTTTATAGGTGTAAAATGAATAGGAGGGACTAAATAATGATGATTGAAGTGAAGGAGTGAAGTTCAGATCAAATTACAAAAGAACGCAAGTGGACATGCCAAGGCAAGGCTAGCCATGCCACGCCTAGAGCTGGGCCACACCCATGCCATGCGCGTGCAGAAGGTACCACAAGGAAGGTTCCCTGCACGATGGAAACGTGCCACGCCAGGCGTCCTGCGCATCCCCGCCCTGCCATGACATGTGAGTCCTCCGTGCCACGCCAGTTGTTCAACGCCCATGACAATGCCAAGTCAACAATTCTAGTAAGCATGCGTGTTGGTCCGTGTCACGGAGCAAGATTGGCATGACCAGGTCTGTCACACAGAGCTAGTTCAACGACGACCAAATTTTGCAATTCTTCACTTAGTATAAATTAAACACTTAGCTCCTAAAATCCTTTACCAGGAAATATTTTTGAGAAGAACGGAAAGGAGCAAAGGGAGAAGTGAAGAACTCTACCTAAGGTTAATTATTTTTCATTCTCTTTTAACTACTCTTGTAAGTACATTACTTTAATTATATGTTTGAGTATTTATATGAACATGAGTGGCTAAAACCTTTCCTCTAGGGTTGAGGCCACAAGATATGAATGTAAATGCTTGAATTCATCATTGGTTTGAGATTTTAGTTGTTGTTTTGTCGTGCATTCTTCATTAATATTATTTTTATTCTTGATCACCATAAAAACAAACTCGTTAAGCTTAGTAAAAGCTCAAAAGAGTAACCCTAGGCTAGAAAACAAGAATGTAGGGAGCATGTTCTTGTCTTTACGATAGGATTCGCAGTTAGGATAGAAATTATACCTAATTTGCCATGCTTGGTTAATAAAACGGGATGATAGCTAGACACTGACTTAGAATTGTCATATTACCACTCGTAGAATTAGTTGTGAAGCTAAGTCAGGTTAAATGATTAGAGGTACATAAGTCCATAATCAAGGGCATAAACCCCGTAAACCACATCCACATAGTTAAATTGCTCACGAATTAGGACGTCACATCCCCGCTCAACGATGTAGGTGTGA
>JACEIK010010344.1:0-13276 GCA_018107945.1 Datura stramonium
CTAGCTTTTCTAGCACTAACTCCTTTAGTTTTTTACCACTCCTGGTGGTGACGGCATTCAAGTGCTTCAGGTTGGTGTCAGTGTCACTCGAAAACCTACCCCGGGGTCGAGTATTCTGGGATCCAGCTCGCTGTCCCAGCTGAATCTCCAAAGCCTTTATAGTGAACTATTGATTATTCCTAGAGGCTGTCAATTTTACCTGGTCTGCCGCCATCTGAGATTGGTTGGCTATAATTGTATTATGCATATCCTCGATGTTGCTAGATTGAGTAGGAGGTTTATCCCCTCTGAACGGGATGGAAATTCTGAGTTGCCCCCTGATTTCTATGGGGACCCTGATTCGAACTTTGGCCTTGGTGACTGTTACCACGCCATGAAAAATTTGGATGATTCCTCCAGTTAGGGTTGTGATTGTTTCCATAATGCTGATTGTTCCTCCTTTGTGCATTCCCTACAAGATAAACTGAGTTTGGGTTAGCACCATATGTCTCTGCTTAGTGTTCACTGCTACCACAAACTTCACACTACACTTGCTGGATTGAATTGACTGGAGCTTGCTGTTGCCCCAAGTTCATGTTACTGAAGTGAGTATTCATCTGATTCTGTAATGCAGCTATATATGCAACAATAGTTGTTAGCCCATCTACCTCTAAGACACTTTTCACTCTCTTCACCACACCTCTATGTATGACTTTTATTAAATCAATAAGAAAGAATATTCTAAGGTTAAGGCATGAGACACAATCATGTACAATATGTATTTTTCTTCAGTCGCGTTCTCTATTGGATTGATGGTTATGAGGAATTAAAGTCTGACTATGGTCTTTTGAACCTCTAGCCAATTGCCTAATTATGACCTTTACAACACACTTATTAAATTGTGATGCAATAATTCATGTTAGGTCTAGAAGCATTTGTTTTCTTCATTAATCGAATGTGGCATTGCAGGTATATTTCTATCCCACACGTGAATCCTATCTTTAATTTATAGTAAAGATAAGAACACATTCCCCTATTCCTCGTTCTACCCTAATAATTCTCCTTTTGGATTCATACTAAAGTTATGAATTTATCTTAATGTTGGCCAAACACTAAAATACAAAAAAAAAAGCAGGAATAGAAGAACAACCATTCATGATAGAGAAACTCAAGCTGAAAATAAAATAAAAACATACAATTATTCAAACAGCCTCAACCTTAAAATGAGGTGAATTAGCCACTCATTCGGTGATTAAACATCTCCGAACAAGTTTTTAGCATAAGAACAATTGAAATCAGAAGAAAAGAGAAGAGAAAGAACCCTAGAGTTTTCTTCAGCTAAACTCACTGTTTCCCACGTTCTTGCTAATATATCAGATCATCAAAATAAAAAACCTAATTGTTCTATTTATACAAGTGAAAAATAACATGGTTAATAACTAGCTCCGTGACACAGAGCTATCATGGACAGTCATAGGAAGTTGATGGAGTTCTGGTAAACCAAGCTCTATTTCACGGAGCTTATCGAGCCAAATGTGCTCAGTGACACGGACCCAACACAGTCCTTCACTCGAAATTCACCTCCATCAGCTTGCAACAATTCAACGTGTCATGGAGGCCATCGCTCCAAACCTCCTCCATGGCACATTGCTATCACCAAGGCTCATTGTTTTGTGCCTTCCGAATTTAAATTTTTCTACCAAGGCATTGTTGCACTTTGTTGAACACTTTGGTGGCATAAATAAGAGACAAGAAGTTCCATTTTCTTCTTAGGTTTTTCTTCATTTCTCTTTACTTATTGTTTTTCAAATGATGATTCTTATGGGTTTACTCTTGAACATGAGTAGGTAAACACCCTTAATCTAAGGTTTTGGTTACAAGCTTGATGGTTATAGTTTAAAAGTTAATTTTTGCTACACATTTAAATATTTTCTTTAAGATTTTTTATGCTTACTTGATTTAATGTTTATTCTTCTTAATAATCACCTTTCAAATATAATCTATTGGATCATAGGTTGAACTTAGAAGAAGGAATGAATGAGGGTTAAAAGAAACATAGAGTAGGTTCCGGTTCCTTGTAAATATTTTGGGGAATTAATTTCGTTGTTGTGGATAGGGATATACCCTTAAACCCAACTTAATTGAATCAAGTCTCTTCAACAGTCATCTCACGTTTCTCCTGCAACCATATGATATAGGTGTTAGGGTTCGTGAGATACTTCTTGACTATCCGGGAGAATAAGTTGAGAAATGAGTTTGTAACTTGAAACTAGTAGTCTTTGAAAGATTTAGTCTAGTGTATTTGAGCCCCTAAACTCAACCTTAAAGCGATGGTGCCAAGACCCTTAATCTTAATCATGATTTGAATTATAAATCTCTTGCAAACAAATTTCTTTTATTAACTTTTAATTATATTTCAAATTTTAGTAGAAAGTACACTCGAAACTCTTTCAAAACTTTAATTTCGTTCTAATTGAATAGTAAAATAAGGATTCAAAATAAATAATTAATTTGATAAGCCTCTTTGTGTACGATATCTGGAATTCACCGTCCTATGCTACTTGAAGACCTCATAGACTTGTGTGTGTACTTGGTGACATCAGTGTGGCTGAAGTAGTGCAGCATTGTACAACTTTTTTGCATTGATGAAATAAAAATAAATCACCCTTCTATCAACTGTTATCAGAGCTAGGGTGTACATGACTTGGAAGATGGTAACTAACGTTGAACTGCGGGAAAAAATGGCACGTTTGTAGGAACTTATCGATGTGACAAGCGAAGATGATACTGATCTATGTCTTGTAGAATTTTTACACCTAGTTAAATATGTTGAGTACATATCTAGCACAATTTCATGAGTCTATGAAGGCATAACTGGTGGAATTTTTAAATTTTTGTAAAGTTTCAAACTTGCATATCACAAATTTGAAGAAGGACAATGAAAATCACTTCTTCACTTTCTTAGCTTCTCCACAAGGATGAACATCCTTAATAAAACTTGGTTTTATAATCGTAAATTTTTTCAAATGAGGAAATGGAACAAAGTTATAATTCTTCGAGAAATCAATTTCAAGTATAATCTCATAATCTCCCTACGACATTAACATCAGATTATGTTTTCTAATTCAATTCACAATGACCATGAAAATAATATACGGCAGTCCCACTATTGCTGTACTTTTGTGTTAATAGTTTGGCTATAAAACAGGCTCTTCTTTAGCTTTAACCGATACTTGGCATCAACCTTCACATCATCAAACGTGTGAGTAGCTCAGGTATCCATCATTGCTACCATACATTTGCCATCAACTTTCATCTCAATGTGAATTAAAGCAGCAGGAGGATTATAAGAATTTGATGACTCATAGACAACATTCACCATACTTAAGTTTTTAATAGACATCCCCAATGGATTCGCGAGGCAGAAAAAACTTCTTTTCCTTCCTCATTTTGATTCATATTTTCAGCAAGCATAGACCTCACTCATTCATGGTTAGGACAAATCTTGGCCAATGTGATCCACCACAAGTTTTAGAATTCTTTTGTGTTCCCATGTTTTGACTTCATCTTCATGTTTTCGGCATTCACCACAACTTTTCCTTTGTCCACATACTTCTTTCGCCTATCCTTCTTCTGTTCCCCTTTCTTTTTTGCATTTTTCCTAAGATTAGAAGACATAGAAATTACAAAAGAAGCATTATTTGAACAAAAATCCACCAGCGAGTCGACAACATCAATTGCACTATAAAGGTGAAGGTCTTTCACATCCAGCCTTCTTTGTTCATTTTGAACCAAGCTTGCATTCCCGAGATAAAATTACACAACTTGTCATTATCCAACATATTTTATATGTCCAACATTAGGGAACTAAATTGCTTGATATACTTATGAATAGAACTTGTTTGCTCCGGTCTCTTCAAACGGTCTCTAGCAAGCCAAGATGGGTTTCTAGGAAGGAACTGGTCCCTCATTTCCTTCTTCAATTTCGCCCAAGAATCAATCCTATTCCTGTGAACACTCTCATCATTCACATTTCTTGTTATCTACCACCGTATCACATCATCTATCAGGTACATTGTAGTGATGTTCAACTTGTCATTTTCAAAAATTTGGGCAGTAGAGAAATATTGTTCTATATCCCAAAGGAAAATTTTCAGTTCTTTAGCACTTTTTTCACCACTAAAAGACTTAGGTTCTGAAATTTTTAACTTTCAATGTTCATCATGAGTCTGCCCATTAACAACCATTGCACGATGATGCAACACCGATTTTAAGTTCATAATTTTTTTCATTTTGTAGAAGTCATTGTCATTATAGAGTAGTGACTCTTTCCTATGATATATGGATGACGACCACCTTAATGGAATTTAGTCACATTTATTTATTTTATTTAGGATTGAGTCATAGATCATTCACTTGTGTGCTTTTTGACATCCTACTTAGTGTCACGACCCGAACGAAGACCCGGATCGAGACACGGGACAAGAAACCCCAAGAGGCTCCAAGTCGACCCATGGCATGAACATAACATCTAAATTCAACATGATAAAGTGAAAGTTTTCATATATATATNNNATATATATATCAAGCTAAATTGAATCAACAACAACAAGCTGATTTCTACATAATGTCTGAAAAGCCTCTAACATAACTGATGAGTTGATGGGACAACACCCCCTACTAGCTCGACAAAGTCTGAAACTAAAAGAACATAACAAACTATAGATGACTGAATGTCCTCAATGGATGAGGACTCACCAACACCGGCTGGACAGGTTTGGGAGGGAAGCAAGGGCTAATGATGCGGCTGAGACTAATCCCTTTGACATGTATCATGAAACGATACAGCATAGAGTATGCGATCAGTACTTGGAATGTACTGATTATGCAAGGTAAATAAAACGTACAGTTAAAATACATAATATTTCATAAGAGAAGGTAAACATGATCATAAAGTACATTTCATAATGTAAACATAGGGCTCAAGGTTTTCAAAACATTCATAAATCAGTCATAATCATAATCATAGGAGAAAAGCTTCATAAAACATGACTTGAGCCAAAGTAACATAAACATAACCATGCATAAATCATGAGGAACAATAGGTGGGCTCGTCTTAACCGACACCATCATGATAGAGCCTTACATGATTCCCCACTATTTCTCCCAAGTGGTTAGGATCATACCCGGCTTTCCAAGCAAGGGGACGTGCATGCCTTGTGATATCATAGGGATCCAATAATAAATATATATAAGTTTATGGTGGCACATAGTTCTGAGACCATGGGGTTTTCCTATGAACACCAGGTCTACTCGGTGTTGGACATTACTCCCAAATACATGCACATGAGGGCTCATATCATAATCATAAAATCATTCATGAATTCATGGATGAATAAATAATAACATGATGGATCCCACTTGAAATCCCTGATTAAGCATGAATAAGGGCCCGTGAACCAGCCAAGAGTCATAAATTCATAAATCATAAAAACCATGCATACTTGTAAAACATGCTTACTTGATATTCATAAATCCATGATGAGTACTTGAAGAGAAATCATAACATGAATCATAAATCATAATTTTAGACTTTATAAGATCAAAATCATAATAGAATCATAACTTGACTTTTCTTGAAGATTGCATAATTGGACATAATTTAATTAGAAATTGAAACTATAAATTAATAACCAAAATAATTATAAAATCTGCCCATAGATCCTAAAACATGATTTGATACAGAGAATTGACCAATAGATATATCGCAGAGAATTTCACAAGAATTGGAATAAACCCCCTAAGATCATGAAATTTGAATCTAGAATTGAAATCCATACAATTGAGAAGAATATAGGGAATGGTAATGAAAGGAACTCTCATTCATAGCCTCACATACTTGGGTAAATAGATTTCACACTCCCACTTGAAATCCCAAAGGAAATTGGAGAGAATTTGATGAAATTCCTCAAACTTGATCTTCAAGGAAGGCTCTAGGTTGCATGCATGAAGTGGGGATACTTAGAATGAACTTACCCCTCTTAAAACGCACTATTCAAAGCTTAAAATGGCATAGTTTAGGATATTAGGGCTTAGGAATGATGAAAATACCTTAATAAAAAACCTGGAAAAATCTGCACTGCTAGTGACCATGACTGGTCCATCAGATCGTTACAAGCTCCAATGAGTCGTTACTCCTCTCGTTGTCTCATCCCTGTTTCTTGTCTTAGGTCTTTTACCACGCCCATATAGGACGAGTCGTTACAAGCTCCAACGACTCATCATTGCTAGTCGTCGTCACCATTGCTTGTATCCTGGGACTCCTCCCAACAAACACTTACAAAGACTCATTGTTCCCAACAATGAGTTATCCCATGATCGTGGCAGCCTTCTTTTCCTAATACCACCCTCACAACGACCCACTCATAATGACTCATTACACCAAACAATGGGTCGTTCCTAGACCCGTTACTCTGAAGTCCAATTTTTCAGCTTCTCACCACGGGCACAACCACCGGGTCATTAGTCCCACCAACGACTTGAGAAGAAATCTCATATTTCTACTACTGTTCATTTCATATCCGAGTCTAGTCTTAGGCACTTTTGGAGTATTACAATATCCCCCTTGGAAACATTCATCATCAAATGTGGGTAAACATACTGAAAAGCTGGGAAAATGCAACTACCATGCCAAATACTGAATGTTTAAGCTGAAAACTGATGGAGTAACTAACTTCGGTCTAGAATACATGAATGAACAGAATTTATAAATCACACATACATATATTGACATGACGGAAACCGGGAAAACATGAACTGAACACGAATTTGAATAGGGTACTAAGGAGGAAACTAGTACCTCAAGTTAAAACTGAGCCGGAAGGGAATAGATGTGGGTATTTAGCCATCATATCTGCTTTGGCGTCCCATGTAGCTCTGTCAACATGCTGATTCCTCCATAAAACCTTGACTGAGGCTACTTCTTTGTTTCTTAGCTTTCGAATCTGATGATCAAGTATTTCAACTGGAACCTCCTTGTAGCTAAGGTTGTCCTTCACATGTACACTCTCCACCGGAACAACTAGAGATAGATCACCCAGACCCTTCTTCAAGAGCAATACATGGAAAACTGGATGAACTGAAGCTAATTCTAAGGGAAACTCTAACTCATATGCTACCTTGCCAACCCATTTCACAATCTGGTATGGACCAACATAACGAGGACTGAGTTTTCCTTTCCTTCCGAACCTCATTACTCCCTTCATGGAAAATACTTTCAGAAACACCCATTCATCAACTTTAAACTCAAGCTCCCTCCTCCTCACATCCGCATAGGGCTTTTGGTGACTCTTAGCTATTTTCAACCTGTCCTTTATAAGCTGAAATTTTTCCATGACCTCGTGGACTGAATCTGGTCCTATCATTGCAGCTTCACCGACTTTGAACAAACCAATAGGTGATCTACACCTTCGCCAATAGAAAGCCTCAAATGGAGCCATCTGAATGCTGGAATGGTAGTTGTTGTTATATGCAAACTCAATGAGAGGAAAATAGTCATCCCAACCATCCTTGAAATCAATCACACACCCTCTCAACATATCATCAAGAGTCTAAATGGTCCGCTCCACCTGACCATCTGTCTACGGGTGAAATTATGTGCTAAGCTTGACCTGAGTACTGAGTCCCATTTAAAATGAACTCCAAAACTGGTACCTCTATCTGATATGATGGACAAGGGTACTCCATGCAACCGAACTAACTCCCGAATGTATAACTTAGCATAATCCTCTGTTGAATCGGTAGTTTTGACTGGTAGGAAATGAGTTGCTTTAGTCAATCTGTCCACAACCACCCAAATAACTTCATACTGTCGGCGTGTATGTGGCAACCATATAATGAAGTCCATATTGATTTTGTCCCACTTCCAAGTAGGGATATCAATGTCTTGAAGCACACCTCCTGGTCTCTGATGCTCAACTTTCACCTGTTGACAAATCAGACACTTAACAACAAACTCTACTATGTCCTTCTTCATGTCATTCCACCAATTGATTTCCCGTAGGTCGCGGTACATCTTGGTGGCACCTGGATGTATAGAGTATTTGGAACCATGAGCTTCATGCAACATCTGCTCTATCAAGTCACCAACATCTGATACACACAAACGACCCTGATATCGGAGCACACCATCTCCCCCTTTGGAGAAGACCTCTATTTCTTATTCTGAAAGGCTTCCTTCAACTTCACCAAAATAGGATCTTCATCTTGCCTAGCCTTAACATCGGTCACCAAAGATGATTTTGATCCATTCTGAAAAATGACACCATCATCCGTTAGTCAACCAAACGAATTCCTAGTCATGCAAGTCAATGCACATCATTTACTATCTCTTTCCTCCCTTCATCTACATGAGATACACTCTCCATGGAAAGCCTATTAAGAGAATCTGCCACCATATTAACCTTTCCCGGATGATAAAGAACACTCATATCATAATCTTTAAGAAGCTCCAACCATCTCCTCTGTCGTAGATTTAGATCCTTCTAGGTGAACGTACTATAGACTCTTATGGTCCGTAAACACATCTACATGAACCCTGTACAGATAGTGTCTCCAAATCTTCAAGGAAAAAACTACAACTCGAGGTCGTGAGTCGTATAGTTCTTTTCGTGGACCTTTAGCTGCCTGGAAGCATAGGCTATAACTCTATCGTGCTGTATTAGCACACAACCAAGGTCGATCCTCGAAGTGTCACAATATACCACAAACCCATCAATAACCTCAGGTAGGGGCAACACCGGTGCTGAAGTGAATCGAGTCTTCAACTCTTGGAAGCTCTTCTCACAAGCCTCTGACCATTCAAACTTCACCTTCTTCTAAGTCAATTTAGTCAACGGTGCGGCAATAGACGAAAACCCATCAACAATTCTTCGATAGTAACCACCTAAACCCAAGAAACTCATGATATCTGACGAATTCGTCGGTCTAGACCAATTCTTCACTGCTATCTTTTGAGAGTCCACCTGTACACCCTCACTTGACAACACATGGCCCAAAAATGCCGTCGAGTTCAACCAAAACTCATATTTACTGAATTTAGCATACAATTGGCGATCCTTCAAGGTCTGCAACACCACCCTCAAATGAGCGGCATGCTCCTTCTCGCTCTGAGAGTATATGAGTATATAATCTATGAACAGAATCACGAACATATCCAAATATTTCTTGAACACCCTGTTCATCAAATCCATAAAAGTTGCAGGAGCATTTGTTAGTCCAAAATACATAACCACAAACTCATATTGATCATACCTAGTCCTGAAGGCTGTCTTCAAAATGTCACTCTCCCAAACTCTAAGCTGATGATATCCAGATCTGAGGTCTATCTTCGAAAAGCACTTGGCACCTTGAATATAGTCAAATAAATCATCAATCCTGGGGAGAGGATACCTATTCTTGATGGTAACTTTTTTCAATTGCTGATAATCAATGCACATACAAAGAGAACCATCCTTCTTGTGGACAAAGAGAACTGGCTCATCCCATGGAGATTTGGTTGGTCTGATGAAACCCTTGTTTAAGATATCCTTCAACTGCTCCTTCAACTTCTTTAGCTCAGCTGGAGCCATTATATAAGGAGGAATACATATAGGTTGCGTATTGGGAAGAAGGTCAATACCAAAATCGATCTCCCGCTCGAGAGGGGTTCCCAGTAAATCATATTGAATCACCTCTGGATACTCACACACGACAGGAATTGACTGGATAGTCAAGGTTTCAGATGTAGCATCCTTAATCCTACCTAGATAATACACGCAACCTTTAAAAATCATCTTTATGGCCTTAAGGTAGGAAATAAAACGACCTACATGCATAGCTGAACTACCCTTCCACTCTAGAACTAGCTCACCCAAAAATCTAAACTCTACTGCACCGGTTCTACAATTGACTGAGGCATAACATGCATGTAACCAATCCGTGTTGAATATAACATTAAAACCGGTCATGTCTAGCTCTACTAAGTCTGTTGAGGTGAATTTTTGAAGGACTGTGACAGTGCAGTTTCTATTTACCTGTCGAGCTATAACTGAATCACCGACTAGAGTAAAGATTAAGAAGGGTTATGATAAAATCTCGAGACTGACTCTGAAACTACTAGTAACATAGGGCTTCACAAAAAGATAAAGTAGCCCCTGGATCTAACAATGCATATACATCAAGGTGGATTACTTGTAACATACCGGTAACCACATCTGGTGAAGTCTCCTGCTCCAGGCCGGATGCAAGGGCATTAAACCTGTTCTAGCGTTGGCCGCCACCTGCACTGCTGGATGCACCCTTCTAGGCTAGGTATGCCGGTGCTGCTGCTGATCTGGTATTCTGAGTACGACCTCTACCATCACCCCGTCTGGCCAATAGACACTTCCGGCGTCTATGCCCAGGTCTACCACACCCAAAATAGATATCTGACCCAATCAAGCAGTCCCCTATATGATTCTTGCCACATTTCTCGCAGGGCAAAAAGGTGCGCTCTATTTGCATGCTCCTCTTGTCACCTTGCGGTCTGGATTGTGCACTAGCCGATGATGGTGCTGTAGCAAATGACCTATGATGGGAATTCTGGCAATGTCCGCCTCCCAACTTCTATTGAGAGAACACATAACTGTCTGTCTAGTCCTCTTAGCCTCTCTCTCTCTCAGATGCACCACCTCCATCTGCTGGGCATACAAAACTATTCGGGGAAAATAAATGTCTTGATGAAGCATGGCGATCCTACAATCCTTGTCCAGTTAGTCTTCCACTCCATGTACAACCCTTCTCACCCGAGCTCTCTTATTATCCACTATCTCTGGTGCATACTTTGACAAACGGGTGAACTCCAAAGCATACTCCTAGATATTCATGTTACCCTGCTTTAGGTTCACAAATCCACTGCTTTAATCTCTCTTATCTTAGGAGGGAAAAATCGATCTAGAAATGCAGTGTGGAACTCATCCCAACCAATAGGACCCACTCTAACTACCCTGCCATACTTCCATTGCCAGAACAAGATGTGCGCAACACCTTTCAACTAATACGAGGCTAAGTCTGCGCATTCCTCCCCGGTCACTCCCATGATTTGAGTGATCTTCAGCACCTCATCAATAAACTCATGTGGATCCTCATCCACCATTGATTCAATAAACTCCGGAGGGTTCATCCTCATAAAATCTCTGACCCTCACCGCTGCCGCATTCCCATTCTAAGGGACATGTGCCATCGCTTGTTGATTGACCTAGGCAGTCAAGGCCTGAGCTAGTATTTATATGGTTTCCCTGAACTCTGCATGGGCAACTTGCTCTAGTACATGATCCTTATGGGCTAGTGGGGCTTGCAGGCGCCCATCTCCATTGCCATTCTCATGGAAATTTCCATTTTCATTTCTTCTTCCATTAACTCGGCAAGGAGGCATGATTCTGCAAATGTGTATAACACGAGTTAGAAGGTTAGAGAGATATTTCATTTCATGACATAGATCATGAAAGAATGGAACATTTCCTAAACGTCTCATAGCCTTTTCGTCATAAGTGTGGTGCGCTTCACACCCATGAAAATGACTCTACTTAATGGGACTTTCAGACACCCTAGGACACTTCAAAACTTGGATCTGATACCATGTTTGTCATGACCTGAATGTAGACCTAGATTGAGACACGGGACGAAAAACCTTGAGAGGCTCCAAGTTAACCCATGGAATGAACATAACATCTAAACTAGACATGATAAAGCGGAAGTCTGCATATATATATATATATATAGCTAAATTGAATCAACAACAAGTTGATTTCTACATAATGTCTGAAAAGCCTCTAACATAACTAAGGAGCTGATGGGAAGCAACCCCAACTAGCTCAACAAAGTCTGAAACTGAAAGATCATATCAAACTATAGATGACTAAATGTCTTCAAAGGATAAGGACTCACCAATACTAGCTGGACAAGTCTTGGAGGGAAGTAGGGGCTAATGATGCGGCTAAGACTGATCCCTCGGACCTGTATCATGAAACGATACAGTATAGAGTATGCGGATAGTACTTGAAATATACTAAGTATGCAAGGTAAGTAAAACGCATAGTTAAAATACATAAGAGTTCATAAGAGTAGGAAAACATGAGCATAAAGTAAATTTCATAATGTAAACATAGGGCTCAAGGTTTTCAAAACATTCATAAATCAGTCATAATCATAATGATAGTAGAAAAGCTACATAAAACATGACTTGAGCCAATGTAACATAAAAATAACCATGCATAAATCATGAGAAACAACGGGAGGACTGGTCTTAATCGACAACATTATGATAGAGCCTTACATGATGCCCCACTATTTTCTCCAAGTGATCAGGACCATCCTCGACTTTCCAAGAAGGGGGACGTGCATGCATGGTGATATCATAGGGATCCAATAATAAATATATATAAACCTACGGTGGCACATAGTTCTGAGACCATGGGGTTTTCCTTTGAACACCGGGTCTACTCGGTGCTAGAAACTACTCCCAATAACATGCACATGAGGGCTCATATCGTAATCGTAAAATCATTCATGAAGTTCATGGCCAAATAAATAATAACATGATGGATCCCACTTGAAATACATGATTAGCCATGAATAAGGGCCCGTGAACCAACCAAGAGTCATAAATCCATAAATCATGAAAACCATGCATACTTGTAAAACATTCTTACTTGATATTCATAAATCCATGATGAGTACTTGAAGAGATATCATAATATGAATCATAAATCATAATTTTATACTTTATAAGATAAAAATCATAATAGAATCATAACTTTAATTTTTATGAAGATTGCATAATTGGGCATAATTTAATTAGAAGTTGAAACTATAAAATAATAACCAAAATAATTATAACATCTTCCCATATATCAAAAGAAATAATTTGATACATGAAGAGAATTGACCCATAAATAGATCGTAGAGAATTTTATAAGAATTGGAATAAACCCCATAAGTTCATGAAATTTGAATCTAGAATTGAAATCCATAGAATAGAGAAGAATCTAGGGCATGGGAATGAAAGGAACTCCCATTCATAGCCTCACATACCTGGGTAAATCGATTTCACACTCCTACTTGAAAGCCCAAAGGAAATTTGAGAGAATTTGATGAAATTCCTCAAACTTGATCTTCAAGGAAGGCTCTAGGTTGCATGCATGGAGTGAGGATACTTATAATGAACTTACCCCTCTTAAAACACACTATTCAGCTTAAATCAATGTAGTTTAGGTCCTTA
>JACEIK010010345.1:1882-36133 GCA_018107945.1 Datura stramonium
CTCCTAAAAGTCATCATTCATAACTTAAAATGATGTAGTTTAGGCCTTAGGATCTTAGGAATTACAAAAAATCCCTTACTAAATTTGCAGAAAATAACTGCTAGTCAGTCCCCACGTGGGACATGACGATTTGTGGCATCATCCGTCAAGTACACTACTTATCAAGTCATCTGGGCTCATCACGGGTGACTTCACAATTCGTTACTAGTGACCACGACTCGTGGTCACAACTTGTCATGTGCACTTCCTTCTTCTTCTCCTTTCTCAATCACCATTTCCCATGACTGGCCTAACGAGTCGTGGGGCCTGACCACGACTTGTGGTCTCATCTGTGGAGATCCAAATTCCCAAGTTTCAACTCATCTCCTTAGCCTCACCTTGAGTCACATCACGACTCATGGTCTTCTCCCACGGGTCACCTCATGACCCGTTCTGTATCCTGATGCCAGTTTTAATTTTTCTGTGTTTCAACTCCCGGGACAGATCTTTAGGCTTCTGGGGTATAACAATATCTCCCCCTTAGGAACATTCATCCTCGAATTTTGTAAAACATATAGAAAAGAATAGAAATGCAATCATCGTATTCAAATACTAATCATTTAAGCTGAAAACTGATGGAATGACTATCTCCGATTAAAACGACATAGCTTAACTGGATTCACGAATCATATATACATCCATATACATAAAAGAAACTTGGGCACATGAACTTACATGAAACCTAAATAGAGGTTTAGAGTAACACTGATACCTCAAGGTGGAACTAAGCTGGTAGAGAATAAATGTGGGTATTTAGCCATCATATCCGCTTCGGCTTGCCTCGTAGCTCCTTTAACATGCTGATTCCTCCATAACACTTTGACTGAAGGTACTTCCCTGTTCATTAGCCTTCAAACCTGATGATCCAGTATTTCCACTGGAACCTCCTTGTAACTAAGGCTGACCTTCACACCAACAATGTCCACCGAGACAACTAGAGCTGGATCACCCAAACACTTCTTTAAGAGAGACACATGGAATACAGTATGCACAGAAGCTAAGTCTGAGGCAACTCCAATTCATATACCACCTTGCCAACCCATTTCACAAGTCGGTAGGGGCCAACATAACGAGGCCTGAGTTTTTGTTTCTTTCCAAACCACATCACTCCCTTCATGGGAGATACCTTTAGAAAACCCAATCATCCACCTCAAATTATAATTCTCTCCTTCTCACATCGGCATAGGACTTTTGGCGACTTTGAGCTGTTTTTAACCGGTCCCGTATGAGCTAAACTTTCTCCATAGCCTCATGGACTGAATCTGGTCCTTTCATCGTAGCTTCATCAACTTCGAACCAACCAAAGGCAATCTACATCTCAACCCATAGAAAGCCTCAAGTGGGGCCATCTGAATACAGGAATGATAGTTGTTATTGTATGCAAACTCGATAAGATCATCCCAACTACCTTTAAAGTCAATCACACATGCTCTAAATATGTCCTCAAGAGTTTGAGTTGTCCGCTCCGCTTGACCATCCGTTTGCGGGTGAAATGTTGTGCTAAGCTTAACTTGAGTACCCAAGTCCTTTTTGAAACGACTTCCAAAACTGAGAGGTAAATTGAGTACCTCTATCTGATATAATGGACAAGGGCACTCCATGAAATCGAACTAGATCTCGGATATATAGTTTGCCATAATCCTCCGCCGAATCCATGGTTTTGACCAGTAGAAAATGAGCAGCCTTGGTCAGCTTGTCTACCACAACCTAAATAGAGTCATATTGTCGACGAGTATGAGGTAAACTTGTGATGAAGTCCATATTAATTTATTCCCACTTCCAAGTAGGAATATTGATATCCTGAAGCACACCTCCCGGTCTCTGATTCTCGACCTTCACTTACTAATAGTTTGGGAACTTAGCTACAAATTCTGCTATGTCCTTCTTCATGCCATTCCACCAGTAGACTTCCCGTAAGTCATGGTACATCATGGTGGCATCAGGATGGATAGAATTCCTGGATCTATGATCCTTGTGCAACATCTGGCTTCTCAAATCATCCACATCCGGAACACATAAGTGACCCTGGTATTGAAGCACACTATCTCCCCCTTTGGAGAAGACCTCTACCTTCTAATTTTGAACTGCTTCAACTTTACCAAAATAAAGTCCTCATCTTGTCTAGATATTACATCAGTCACCAATGATGATTATGATCCATTCTAAACAGTAACACCGCCATCGGTCGAGTCAAACAACTGGACTCCCAAGCTTGCGAGTCTGTACACATCCTTCACCAGCTCCTTCTTCCCCTCATCCACATGGGATACACTCTCCATAGAGAGTCTATTAAGTGCGTCTGCCATTACATTGGCCTTACCTGGATGGTAAACCACACTCATATCTAGTCCTTGAGTAGCTCCAACCACCTCCTTTTCCGAAGATTGAGATCCTTCTGTGTAAACACATATTGTAAACTCTTATAGTTCGTAAACACATCCACATGAACTCCGTACAAGTAATGTCGTCAAATCTTCAATGTGAATACCACCACTGCCAATTCAAGATCATGGGTTGGGTAATTCTTCTGATGAACTTTTAGCTACCAGGAGGCATATGCTATAACCTTCCCGTGCTGCATCAACACACACCCAAGTTCGATCCTTGAAGCACCACAATACACAATGAACCGATCAGTACCCTCAGGTAGGGTTAACATCGATGCCGAAGTAAATTGAGTCTTCTACTCTTGGAAGCTCTTCTCACAAGCGTCCGACCATTGGAATTTCACCTTCTTCTGGGTCAATTTGGTCAAAGGTGTTGCAATCATTGAGAAACCTTCCACGAATCTTTGATAGTAGCCGGCTAAATCCAAAAATCTCGGAATATCTGAAGGATTCACTGGTCTAGGCCAATTCTTCATCGCTTTTATTTTTTGAGAGTCCACCTTTATGCCCTCGCTTGATACCATATGTCCCAAAAACGCCACTGAGTTCAACCAAAGCTCACACTTGCTGAATTTGGCATACAATTAGTAATCCTTGAGAGTCTGTAGCACCACCCTCAAATGAGCGGCATGCTCCTACTCGCTCCGAGAGTATATCAAGATGTCTTCAATAAAAACAATCATGAACATATCCAGGTATGACTTGTACACACTGTTCATCAAGTCCATAAAAGCTTCAGGAGCATTCGTTATTCCAAAGACATAACTACAAACTCATAATGACCATACCGCGTCCTGAAGGCTGTTTTCGAGATATCGCTCTACTGAACTCTGAGCTGATGGTACCACGATCTGAGTTCTATCTTTGAAAAGAACATAGCCCCCTGAAGTTGACAAAATAAATCATCAATCCTGGGTAGAGGATACCTATTCTTGACGGTGACTTTGTTCAATTGCCAATAGTCAATACACATACGAAGAGAACTATCTTTCTTTCGTACAAAGAGAACTGGTGCACCCCATGGGGAGTTGTTTGGTCTAATGAAACCCTTACCTAACAGGTCCTTCAACTGTTTCTTCAACTCCTTTAACTCGGCTGGAGCCATTATGTAGGGAGGAATAGATATAGGCTGCGTGTCAGGAAGAAGGTCAATACCAAAATATATCTCCCGCTCGGGACAGATTCCCGGTAAATCATCTTCCCAGACTTCCGGATACTCACATACTATTGGAACTGACTGGATAGTCGGGGTCTCAGACTCAACATACTTAACCCTAACTAGATGGTACACACAACCCTTAGAAATCATCTTTCTGGCCTTAATTTAGGTAATGAAATGACCTACAGGCATAATTGAACTACCCTTCAACTCTAAGATTGGTTCACCCGTAAATATGAACTCTACCGCCCGAGTTCTACAATTAAATGAGTCATAACACGTAAATAGACAATCCATGCTGAGGATAACATCAAAATCAGTCATGGATAACTCTATCAAATCTACTGAGGTTACTTTCTGAAGGACTGAGACCGGGCAACCTCTATACACCCGTCTAGCTATAATTGAATCACCTACTGGAGCAGAGACTGAGAAGGGTTCTGACAAGACTTTGGGACTGACTCCAAAGCTACTGGCCACATAAGGTGTCACAAAAGATAAGGTAGCCCCTGGATCTAACAAAGCATATACATAAATATGGAAAACTCGTAACAATTGGTGACTACATTCCGGGAGACCTCCTACTCGTGGTGGGATGCTAATGCATAGAATCTGTTTTGGCATTGACCACCACCTGTGCTGGTAGATTTCCCCTGATGTGCTGAGCATGCGGGTGGGGCTGCTGAACTAGAAGCTTGGCCTCGACCCCTATCATGGTCCTGTCTCGATGCCGGGCGATCTCTAAGCATGTGTCTGGGCTTCCCACACCCGAAGCAAGCACCTAAACTTGCCAAGCACTAGCCCGTGTGCCCCCGAATACATCTGCGGCAAGCTGGAATACTAAAATATGTGGGCCTGCTGCTTTGACCCCTCAATCCTGATGGTCGCCCCCTCTGATCATGCCTAGGCCTGGATGGCACACTCAATGCTGAAGATGCTGGGGATGAAGATCTCTGGTGGGTCTGCTTTCGGTGCCCACCACCTGACCTTGGTTGAGAGAATCTTTAACTATTAGTCCTGGCCCTCTTGTCCTCCCTCTCCCTCATATGCACCGCTTCCATCTATTGGGCGTACAAAACTATTTGAGGGAAATCCATATCCTGGTGAAGCATAGCAGTCCTGAAATCCTTATCCAAATAGCCTACCATACCATGAACAAATCTGCTCACCCGCGCCCTCAGATCAGCCACTAACTCTGGGTCGTACTTCAATAGGCTAGTGAACTCAAGGGCATACTCCTGCACTGTTATTCTCCCTTGCTTAAGGTTCACCAGCTAAGTTGCCTTCAACTCCCTCATCTCACTAGGGAAGAACCGATCTAAGAACGCAATATGGAATTCCTCCCAAGTGACAGACCTTGCTCCGGTGGCCCTACTATCTATCCATTGTCGAAACCAGATGTGTGTGACCCCTTTTAGCTGATACGAGGCCATCTATGCACACTCAACACCATTCACCCCCATCACCTAGGTAATCTTCACAATCTCATCTATGAACTCATGTGGGTCCTCATTTACTATTGACCCGAGGAACTCTGGCGGGTTCATTCTAAAAAAATCCCTAACTTGAGCCGCTGCTGCATTGCCCTTTTACGGGACATGTGCATCTGCCTGCTGATTGACCTGAGCGGTGAAGGCCTGTGCAAGCATCTAAATAGCTACCCGAAACTCAACATCGGCAACCGGCTCCAGTGCATGGTGCTCATGAACTGGTGGGGCCTACTAGTGTCCGTTTCCATTGCCATCCTTGGGGCCTTCTCCATTCCCATTCCTCCTACCATTTACTCTGCGGTGAGCCATGATTCAGCAATCACGAATAGCAAGAATTAGAAGGATAGGGAGACATTTCATCGCACGACATATATAATGAAATAGGGAAACATTTCCTAAACGTCTCGTAGCCTCTTCGTCATAAGTGTGGCGCGCTTCACACCCATGAAAAAGACTCTACTTAATGCGACTTTTACACACCCTAGGAAACTTCAAACCTATTATTCTGATACCAAGTTTGTCATGACCCAAATCGAGGTCCGGATCGAGACATGGGACAAGGAGCCCCGAGAGACTCCAAGTCGACCCACGGCATGAACATACATCTAACTCAATATCCAAATTGAAGAATCAACATAATAATCTTAGCAGAGGTATAAAATAAACATAACATTAGAATACAAAAAATCTAAAGCTGAATACATCCTTTTATCTGAAAAGCCTCTAAATATGATGAGTTGATGGGACAAGACCCCAACTAACTCGATAAAGCTGAAAACTGAAAATAAATAGAGAAATCTGAATAAGCATGATCCTGGGGAGATGAGGACTCACCAACAAGTGTAAGATGCTAACTCTGAAGACTAGCTATGAACGGGGATGAATCTGAGTACCTGGTCCTGTATCATGAAATGACACAACATAGAGTATGCAGTCAGTACATGAAATGTACCGAGTATGCAAGGTAAGTAAAACCGCTAGATAAGTAAAATCATTTAGAACATACATAATATAGAACACAGACAATAAAAATATGAGAATAGGGCTTGCATGCATTCTTACTAAAATCATGATCTCAACCTAACATAACATGATAACTGAATTGTTGACTCAAAGCTAAAATCTGACAGTCATGAGTAAAATTTAACATTTAGTCAAACCTACTTTAGAACATATATAGATATATAATTCTCATGAATGAAGAACATACATAACTTAAATCGTAAGGAACAATGATCTTTTAACCGACATACCATGATAGAGCTTACGAGGTCCTAACTATCACTCTCAAGTGGGAAGAGCCGTCCAAAGCCTTGCCAGGGCTAGGGATGATACCATGATATCGATATCAAGCTCTTGCCCCAATAGGGCAGGGGATAGCTCACAAAGGAGGTCCCGAAGTAATATATATAAGTAGAAACCTATGTTGGTGTGTAGTTCTAAGGCATAGGGTGATCAACCCTTAGCCTACCCGGTGCTAGACACTACTCCCGAAACATGCTTATGCTCTCCATCGTTTTTCAAAGAAGCTTACCATCATCTATTGACGAAGCTCAATAATCAAATACATCTCAAATCTGAAATCATGCATATGAGAATCTTTAACTCAAACTGTACCATAAGCTGAAAGATAATTGGGAGTCTCCGCACTAAAACCATGTGGTAAGCTTAATTCAGGAAATCATAAATCATACTTGAACATGTGTGATAACTCTCAAACCGCACCTCTTACTGAAGTCAAAAGTGGACATTGTCAATAAAGAACCCAACTAGAGGTTGGGGTCGAACGCACAGGGAATAGGGAATAGGGAAAACTGGATTATAGCCGGTAATTGAACTTGTGAGGTAGTTACTTCAAAATAGGGGGATTCTGAAGAAAATCAATAATAAAAACAAGTATTGAAATTATGGTTTTGAATCATATTAAAGGATAACTTGGGTTTGTGTTCTCCATGGGTTCATAACTGCTTTGGGTATACACTCGTGATTATCACCAATACGTACTTATAAAACAGATAACTTAGGTTTATTCAAACGATCGACCAATCCCTATTGAATGACTATACTTAATTACTCGACCAAGTCTCATGAGCGGTTTCAAACTATCCGTTATCACTAAGTTCCAGATTTAACTATGCGGCGACCAAAGCTCAAGTTAATACAATGATCATCAAGATCAAGGCTCCGTTGTAATTCTCTTTTCCTAATCTCTACCTCTTATACCTAAGCAAGTAAAGAATTCGGGCATGTCCTAATGTTGCACACCATTAAGAAACATTTAAGCATGAAAAGAACATAATATAAGTGTTTGTACTGGTTTTAGAATCACTTTGTGCAACCCTAGCTTATTAATCCACCATGGTTCGAACAACCCTAGCTATGGAGGTTTTAGCCTCTCATAGTTGTAAGGTTGTGAATTGCATTCATGATTTAGAACATAAATCAATACTTAAAATTATGGATGATAAAAACACTTCCCTTAATAAATCAACAAAATCATGAAGAACAAGTAGCAAGAACAAGAAGATTTCAAGAAAAGGTTGTTCACAAATCAAATCAACTCAATTCTCTCTTTTTCTCTCAATCGTCTAATGTTGTCTCCAGTAATGTCAATGATAAAATCTATCTTCTCTAATTTTCAACTCTCCAATTGTTCTACTCCTATTATATAGAAATAAAGGGTATTTATAATAGTAGAGTAAGCCTTCCTTGTTCCTTCATAAAGTAGAATTGGGATTTGTAACTCCTTTTCCTAGTTGAAGTAGGATTTGACTTTCTAAAAAAACCCAGAAAAGTATTTATACAAATAATTAGAACTTTTTCCTAAATTAACAGGGAAACTAATTTAACTGCCGCCGCCTGATCCTACGATTCGTACCATGAACCTACGAGTCATAGCTTCCTCTCGTAAAATGCTCAATAGCCTTGAATTTGGTTAAGTCTTGGAAGTTGGTACGACTTGTACAATTCCTATCGCGGTCTGATCTTGTGAAGTTGGGAATTCTCTGAATATTTTCACGAGTGTTGTGGTATAACTCGTACCTTGGTATGATGACTCATGACTGCCTCGTGCCCTCGGATCTGCCAATAACATATTCTCTGAAGTTCACCTCAGCTCTTTGGTGTGAGTCGTAGGTGGTCATCAAGACTCGTATCTTCCATTCATACCATGAGCTCAGACAAGTGCAATATCTCTGTAATTTTCCACGACTGTTATGGTATGTCTCGTACCAGGATGGTGTGGATCGTACCAAGAGTTGTACATGGCCAGTGCCTTGTGCTGAATTTTATCACGGATGCTACGTACGACTCGTACCTCATAGGTACGGCTCGTACTGAAGTCTGCAATTTTACAATTTTCAGCACTCTTTTCTCTTCTTTTGCACATTTTAACTCCAATACATAATTTCTCTGAAAACAAAGTAAAAGTGCATCATATATGTATAAACAAATATAAGACCATGCATATTTTCTAAGTTTTAAGCGTCAAAAGTGTTGTAAATTCACAACACATCATGGGCATTGCCTAGTACTTTAACATGCCTGAAAATACTCAATTCACATTGAAAAAATGATTATAAACATGAGTAGCTTGAAAACATGCTTTTCATCATAATATCTCATCATAATCATACATTCATCACAAATCTCATCTTTCATGAACTTCTCATCAATGAGCCTTTTAATTCATAAAACTTGAAACATAATTTTAACTGAAAACAACATAAAAATTTCCCACGAATCATAATTCAATAGTAGAAACACATTTAGATCATACCCATGTAGATAATTAGGAATTTCATGCATTGGGTTAAAACCCCAGAGATTTAACATAGGAAATTCATGATTTAGAGAGGGATTGGGATGAGTATGAAAGGATTCACCCATTCATAACCCTACATACATGATTATAGCTGATTCTTACACTTCTTTGATTGCCCAAGAGGAATTGAAGAGAATTTGAAGAAGAACGAGCTTGATCACCCCCTCTAACCTTCTAACTTTGCATGCATAAATGAAAATGTCATAAAATGAACTTAACCCTCTAAAAAGTCATCATTCATAACTTAAAACGATGTAGTTTACGCCTTAGGATATTAGGAATTAGGAAAAAGCCCTTACTAAATTTGCAGAAAATAACTGCTAGTCAGTCCCCACGAGGGACATGACGACTCATCACCTCTGGCCACGATTCGTGGCATCGTCCATCAAGTACACTACTTATCAAGTCATCTGGCTCATCACAGGTGACTTCACGATTCGTTACTGGTGACTAGGACTTATGGTCACCACTCGTCATGTACCCAGAAAGAGAGATCGGGATGATGGAGACTTGAAGAAGTATAGTATAAATCAAATAGAAGGCTCGTTCGTAGATCAGCACAAAGCTAATACCTTTAGTTTGATCGGTATCTGTCTTAATTCCACTGCCTTCTTCTTCTCCTTTCTCAATCATCACTTCCCACGACTTACCTAACGAGTCGTGGGGCCTGACCACGACTCGTGGTCTCATCCTTGGTGATCCAAATTCCCAAGTTTCAACTCGTCTCCTTAGCCTAACCACGAGTCACATCACGACTGTGGTTTGCTCCCACGGGTCACCTCATGACCCATTCTGTGTCCTGATGCAAGTTTTAAATTTTTCTCCGTTTGAACTCCTGGATCTAATCTTTGGGCTTCCGGGGTATAACAATATCTCCCCCTTGGGAACATTCATCCTTGAATGTTGGAAAACATACAGAAAAGCAGAGAAATGCAATCATCGTATTCAAATACTGATCATTTTAGCTGATAACTAATAGAATTGCTATCTCCGATTCACACTACATAGCTGAACTAGATTCACAAATCATACATACATCCATATACATAAAAGAAACTTGGGCACAAGAACTTAACATGAAACCTAAATAGAGGCTGAGAGTAAAATTGATACCTCAAGCTGGAACTGAGATATTAGAGAATAAATGTGGGTATTTAACCATCATATCCACTCCGGCTTCCCACGTAGCTCCTTCAACATGTTGATTCCTCCATAACACTTTGACTGAAGCTACTTCCTTGTTCCTTAGCCTTTGAACCTGACGATCCAATATCCACCAGAACCTCCTTGTAACTAAGGCTGTCCTTCACACCAACACTGTCCACCGAGACAACTAGAGTTGGATCACGCAAACACTTATTTAAGAGAGACAAATGGAATACAGGATCCACAGAAGCTAATTCTGAGCGCAACTCCAATTCATATGCCAGCTTGCCAACCCGTTTCACAATTCGGTAGGGGACAACATAATGAGGGCTAAGTTTTTCTTTTTTTCCAAACGGCATCACTCCATTCATGGGAGATACCTTTAGAAACACCTAATCATCCACCTCGAATTATAATTCTCTCCTTTTCACATCGGCATAGGGCTTTTAGCGACTTTGAGCTATTTTCAACCTATCCCGTATGAGCTGAACCTTCTCCATAACCTCATGGACCGAATCTAGTCCTATCATAGAAATTTCACCAACTTCGTACCAACCAATGGGCGATCTACATCTCCGCCCATAGAGAGCCTCAAACGAGGCCATCTGAATACTAGAATGATAAATGTTATTTTATGCAAACTCAATAACAGGCAAATGATCATCCCAACTACCTTTGAAGTCAATCACGCATGCTCTTAACATGTCCTCGAGAGTCTGAATTGTCCGCTCTTCTTGACCATCCATTTGCGGGTGAACTGCTGTGTTGAGCTTAGACTGAGTACCAAGTCCTTTTTAAAATGACTTCCAAAACTGAGAGGTAATTGAGTGCCTCTGTCTGATATAATGCAATCGAACTAGCTCTCGGATATATAGTTTGGAATAATCCTCTGCGGAATCCTTAGTTTTGACCGAAAGAAAATGAGCAGCCTTGGTCAACCTATCTACCACAATCCAAATGGAGTCATATTGTTGATGAGTACGAGGTAAACCTGTGATGAAGTACATATTAATTTCTTCCCACTTCCAAGTAGGAATACTGATACCCTAAAGCACACCTCCCCGTCTATGATGCTCAACCTTTACTTGCTGACAGTTTGGGCACTTAGCTACAAATTCTGCTATGTTCTTCTTCATGTCATTCCACCAATAGACTTCCCGTAAGTCACGGTACATCTTGGTGGCACCTGGATTAATAAAATACTTGGATCCATGAGCCTCATGCAACATCCGTCTCCTCAAATCATCCTCATCCAGAATACATAAGTGACCCTGGTATCGAAGCACACCATCTCCCGCTTTGGAGAAGACCTCCACCTTCTGATTTTGAACTGCTTCCTTCAACTTTACCAAAATAGGGTCCTCATCTTGTCTAGATTTTACATCAGTCACCAATGACGATTCTGATCCGTTCTAAACAATAACACCTCCATCGGTCGAGTCAACCAATTAAACTCCCAACCTTGCGAGTCGGTGCACATCCTTCACCAGCTCCTTCTTTCCCTCATCCACATGGGACACACTCTCTATAGAGAGTCTACCAAGTGCGTCTGCCACTACATTGGCCTTACCTGGATGGTAAAGCACACTCATATCATAGTGCTTGAGTATCTCCAACCACCTCTTTTGCCGAAGATTGAGATCCTTCTATGTAAACACATGTTGTAAACTCTTATGGTCCGTAAACACATCTACATGAACCCCATACAAGTAATGTCACCATATCTTCAATGTAAATACCACAACAGCTAATTCACGATTATGGGTTGGGAAATTCTTCTCATGAACTTTTAGTTGTCTGGAGGCATATGCTATAACCTTCTCGTGATGCATCAACACATACCCAAGTCCAATCCTTCAAGCACCACAATACACCACAAACCCATCTGTACCCTCGAGTAGTGTTAACACCGGCACCGAAGTAAGTCGAGTCTTCAACTCTTGGAAGCTCTTCTCACAAGCCTCCGACCATTGGAATTTCACCTTCTTCTGCGTCAATTTGGTCAACGGTGCTGCAATCGTTGAGAAGCCTTCCATGAATCTTCGATAGTAGCCGGCTAAACCCAAAAAGCTCCGAATATCTAAAGGATTCACCAGTCTAGGCCAATTCTTCACTAATTCTATATTTTGAGAATCCACCTTTATGCCTTCGGTTGATACCACGTGGCCCAAAAACACCACTGAGTTCAACCAAAACTCACACTTGCTGAATTTGGCATACAATTAGCGATCCTTGAGAGTCTGTAGCACCACCCTCAAATGAGCGGCATGCTCCTCCTCGCTCCGAGAGTATATCAAGATGTCGTCAATAAACACAATCACGAACAAATCCAGGTATGGATTGAACACCCTATTCATCAAGTCCATAAAAGCTACAGGAGCATTCGTTAGTCCAACGTACATAACTACAAACTCATAATGACCATATAGCGTCCTGAAGGCTATCTTCGGGATATCGCTCTCCCGAACTCTGAGCTGATGATACCCAAATCTGAGATCTATCTTCGAAAAGCACTTGGCACCCTAAAGTTGATCAAATAAATCATTAATATTGGGTAGAGGATACCTGTTGTTGATGGTAACTTTGTTCAATTGCGGATAGTCAATACACATACGAAGAGAACCATCTTTCTTTCGGACAAAGAGAATTGGTGCACCCCATGGGGACTTGCTCGGTCTAATGAAACCCTTATCTAATAGGTCCTTCAACTGTTCCTTCAACTCCTTTAGCTCGGCTAGATCCATTTTTTAAGGGAGGAATAGATATAGACTGCGTGTCAGGAAGAAGGTGAATACCAAAATCTATCTCCCGCTCGGGAGGGATTCCCTGTAAATCATCTGGGAAGACTTCTAAATACTCACATACTACTGGAAGTGACTAGATAGTCGGGGTCTCAGACTCAACATCCTTAACCCTAACTAGATGGTACACATAACCCTTAGAAATCATCTTTCTGGCTTTAATGTAGGAAATGAAACAGCCTATAGGCATAACTGAGCTATCCTTCCACTCTAAGACTGGCTCACCTGAAAATCTGAACTCTACCGCCCGAGTTCTATAATTAACTGAGGCATAACACACAAATAGCCAATCCATTCCGAGGATAACATCAAAATCGTTCATGGCTAACTCTATCAAATATACGGAGGTTACTTTCTGAAGGACTGATGCCGGGAAATCTCTATACACCCGTCTAGCTACAATTGAATCACCTACTGGAGTAGAGACTGAGAAGAGTTATGACAAGACTGACTCTGAAGCTACTGGCCACATAAGGTGTCACAAAAATATAAGGTAGCCCCTGAATCTAACAACGCATATACATAAATATGGAAAATTCGTAACATACCAGTGAATACATCCGGGGATACCTCCTGCTCGTGGAGGGATGCTAATGCATAGAATTTGTTTTGCGCTGATCGACAACTGTGCTGGTAGATGCCCCCTGATGTGCTAAGCATGCAGGTGGGGCTGCTGAACTAGAATTTGGGCCTCGACCCCCATCATGGTCCTGTCCACTGCCGAAAAATCTCTGAGCATGTGTCTAGGCTTCCCACACCCGATGCAAGCACCTGAACCTGCCAAGCACTGGTCCGTGTGTCCCCGACCATATCTCCGGTAAGATGGAATACTAGAATTTGCGGGCCTGCTGTTCTGACCCCTCGATCTTGTTGCTCGCCCCCTATGATCATGCCTAGGCCTGGATGGAACACTCAATGCTGAAGATGCTGGGGCTGAAGATCTATTGTGAGTCTTCTGTTGGTGCCCACCACCTGACCTTGGTAGAGAGATTCTATGACTATCTGTCCTGGCCCTCTTGGCCTCCCTCTCCCTCATATGTGCTGCCTCCATCTACTGGGAATCCAAAACTATACGAGGGAAATCCATATCCTGGTGAAGAATAGCGGTCCTGCAATCCTTGTCCAAATAGCCCACCACACCATGAACAAATCTGCTCACCCGCGCCCTTTGATCAGCCACTAACTTTGGGGTGTACTTCGATAGGCGAGTGAACTCAAAGGCATAATACTGCACCATCATTCTCCCTTGATTAAGGTTCATGAACTTAGCTACCTTCAACTCTCTCATCTCACGAGGGAAGAATCATCTAAGAACGTAACATGAAATTCCTCCTAAGTGACAGGACCTGCTCCGGCGGCCGTACTATTTTTCCATTGTCTAAACCAGATGTGTGCGATCCCTTTTAACTGATATGAGGCCAACTACGCACACTCAAATCCATTCACCCCCATCACCTGGGTGATCTTCACAATCTCATCTATGAACTCATGTGGGTCCTCATCTACTTTTGACCCGAGGAACTCTAGCAGGTTCATTCTTAAGAAATCCCTAACTCGAGCCGCTGGTGCATTTCCCTTTCGCGAGATAGGCGCAACTGCCTGTTGATTGACCTGCGCAGTCAAGACCTACACGAGCATCGGAATAGCTTCCTGAAACTCAACATGGGCAACCGGCTTAGGTGTATGTGCTCCTTAACTGGCGGGGCCTGCTGGTGCCTGTTTCCATTTCCATCCTCGTGGCCTTCTCCATTCCCATTCTTCTTACTATTTTCTCTGCCGGGAGCCATGATTCTGCAATCGCGAATAACACGAATTAGAAGGATAGGGAGAAATTTCATCGCACGACATAGATCATGAAAGAAGGGAACATTTCCTAAACGTCAAGTAGCCTCTTCGTCATAAGTGTGGCCGATGTCGCCAAAATTACACCTCATAATTGAGATATAAAGTGGTTGCTGTCAAATATAGAACTCAACAAAGGTTGGGGTCAATCCCATGAGGAATATGGAAAGAACTTGAGTTAATGTGAATAGCTATTACTATCGATTGACTTATTTCCTAGAAGGGAAATAATTTAAAAATAAAATAATAAACACTAGTAAAGAGTAGTAAATGCTTAAATCAATTTTGGTTTGTATTCAATCAACAAGTTACTAGGATTGTGTTCCCCATGACTTCATAACCACAAGGCTTTTACACTAATGATCTATTTCAGTGTTTAGCATACAATATTGGTAAGTTAGATTGACCTAAATGGTTGGTCCCCTATCTAGATGATTATCACCATGCAACTTGATCCATATACGGGGTGTATGCTTAATTAACTCATATCTTTAATATCGGATTAGCTATCCTCGAACAAGTTCAAGCTATTAGATGAGGGTTGATAGCCTCAAATATCCATTGTTAAACCCTTTTCCCATTCACTACCCCTTGATCCAGTAAGCAAGAATAAGGCAAGTTCCAACATTTGCAACTGTTAATAAATAATTAAAACAAAGGGAAAAACAATACATGCATTAAATCTTGTTCAAGAATCACTAACTGTTTAACCTATGTGTGCTAATTCATGGTTCCCACAACCCTAGTTATGGGTTTAGCTACTCATGCTTGTATAATCACAATCACAAAATATAGAATAAATCATAATTGTAACTTACAGAAATTCATATAAGAAAACCACGCGAATTGAATAAAACTCCAAAACCAATGAACAAAACTCCAATGTTGTTTGATTCCCAAAATCAAGAACAAAATTACAAACTTTGCTTGTTGAACTTAGGAATATCGTTAATAACACTAGAATCCACGTGAAATTGATAAAAAAACTGTGTTCGAAAAATAAACCTAAATGTTGTATTTATAGTTCCAAACTAATCTTTTCCTAACTAAAATTGGATTCTAGGTCGGCAGGGTAATGGGCCAAGTAACGACTCGTTAGGTCTCCTAACGAGCCATGATCAATGAAACTCAGTCGTCCTCAGCAGTTGGCCTAGTCTTGGTGACGAGTCATCTAACGACTCTTTGTGTCAGGGAATGAGTCGTTAGGCCTCTCGTGGTCTTGGTTCTCCAGAATTCCAGTGCACACGACGGTTCATACCCGTGCTCTCATGACGAGTCGCCCAATCATCCGATGACTCGTTACGTCTTCCATTGCCTTCACTGGGTATTTTTCAGAAATCATTTTCCCAATCTTCACGACTGGCTAAACGATTCGTTACGTCTTCCATTGCCTTCACTGGGTATTTTTTAGAAATCATCTTCCCAATCTTCACGACTGGCTAAACGACTCGTTACAAGATGTAACGAGTCGTGCCTTCAACTCATGATGTGCACTAGTTTGTTTTCACAAACTTTCATTGCTTCCCATTACTCCAGGCACGAGTCGTGCATTGAGACAACGCCTCGTTGCCTGGGCATCAACCTTCAGTTTTGTCTAATTTTTCCTTGCTTTGCCTATTTCCTGTTCCAAACCTGTTTTCCTGCAACATTTAACAAAAACACATCATATCTACATAAACATACCCGGAATGTGCATATTTTCTTGGTTTTAAGCATTGAAAGTGTCGTAAAATCACGGCACATAAATACCCTCAACGTAGAAATTTTGCATGTCCTCAGGAAAAAATAAAATAAAATAAACTACTTTGACGCTTCAATCAAAAGAATTTAGGAAACTTACGACAGTCACAACTCTTCATCAATTCAAAATTTCTAACCCCCCTTTATCATACAAACTCAAATAATAATGCATATGCAAAATTTTCAACCATGACACAGAGGAATCGAAACATGGAAAAATACTGGCACTTGAAACCATGCACATAAATCTATAGCACTGACCTAGATAGTTTGCAGATAATTTTGTTGACCAAATGCCCTCACCTCAAAGAAGTCCCACACTCACTCATGTGCATATGATCGTATCAATGTATTTCTCTTGGGATTAGGTAAATTACACTCACTCTCACAAAGAATTTCTAACTGTGTGCATGCAATACCATAGGCTTGCCTTTACTTTCAATACCTGGAATTTCAGACAGGTAACCAGGATCACTATAGGACTTTTTAAGCTTGTAACGTAGGCTTGGGTTCGGGTATGGTACATATGGGACTAGTAGCTTAACCCTCACTGGCACTACACACATCTTGAATCCACTTTTAACCTTCTTTTCATATTTTCTCCCTTTTTCCTTTCCTTTCTTCTTCTTTTATTTTCATTTGCAACTACGAGTGTGGTGTTTCTTCCTTCAAGTATTCATTACTTTGACATTTTTCATTTCTTTCTCTTTTTCTCTTTACCGACATTTTTGTTTTTTTTCTTTCTTTTATTTCATTACACATACCACACCCGTTCTTCCATTTTCATTACCCAATCACATTCCACCCTACTTTTCTTAATCACCCCTATAATAGCCATCCTCAACTTAGGCTATTTGCTTGAGTTAAGGCTCACAGTGTCCAAGAAGGGACTAGGGCCAAAACAGGTTAATTTTAAATCAAAGCAGGACGGTGAATTTGTGTTAACAAGAAGAAAGGTCAATTTAAGCTCAAAATTTGGATCAAGGGATATTTATTTTCTTTTGGTAGGTCTTTTAAGGCTAAAGTGGACTCATTAATCAAAAATGGCCTATGATCCTTTCCTAGTTTCCCATCCTCTATCTCGGTACGACTGACCAGACAAGTTCTAGATTGACACACACAACAGAATTTAACTATTAAATATCGCTCACACATAGCATAGGTCAACATCATCACTTCTACTAACTGCTAGTTCAGGTACATTCATATAATGATAAATATGTTTACAGTTATAATGCCATGCAAAGATTCACAAGGGTCATACTTTTCAATTTTAACACACCCATAAAAAATTTTAGGAGGATCAGTTCAACTAAATTAAAAAATTCATGCTCTTGACTGCCTTAAGTTCACCTAATTTTCTTTCAACTGACACAAACAAACAAAAAATATATAAACCTAAACGTGCCGGTTCTACTAGATAATGAACACCTGAGGGAAAAGATATCCAGCAAGAAAAACCCTCGGGTTATGTTTAGCAAAAATACACAGGTATCCCTCCCCACCCCTATCAAGAAAAGCATGCGTTGTCCTCGACGCATATATATCTAAAACAAAACCATAGAAATAGGGAACATACCTGTGCGACCTAGGTGTCTATGACCTGGTCGGTGGAGGGTGCATATACTCCTCTAGTGTCCTCTCCGATACCACTGGCTTGACCCAATGTGTTGTCAGAACCAACTGAGCTTGTCCCTTCTCCACGAGCTCTCGCTACCTCAACTACAGCCCTTTGTCGAGCCTCCTCTTTGGACAAATGCAGCACTGTCTCCATCTCTCTCAGCTCTCGCTTCTTCTGATGGAGCAGAGAGTCATCTTCCTCAAAACTCGCGTCCTCACGAGGCCTCTTGCCCTTATCATGCGCCACGGGATCCTCAGTGATGAATTCAAATGTTGGTGGTAGCTCTTCTTTGCTCTCATCATCAATCATTCGAAGCACGTGTGGAGGTATCGCAACTACCTATCGCGCGGACAACTCTTGCACCTCCGCTCGGAGTGCTGCTACCTCTGCATACCACCTTGCCATCTCAGGCGCCTGTAACTGTACAAGGCGCTCATCCATGCATCTCTTAAAAGCATATAACCGGCCATGCACTGAGCTTGAGACCACCTCCAACTCCTTTGTAACCCATGTCTTAACTTGCTCCATCAACACCTTAACTTGTAGAGCTGTGTGTGCTTGTTGTTTTTAGCTTTTGCCAGCCGTCTAGCCATGTCGTTCATGAATTCTTTGGAAATAGTGACTAGACCAGTTAAAGGAGCACTTGAGGGTGCAACAAGTGGTTGAGGTGCTGCTGCTGTGGATGATGAATCTGGAACCTCAGCAGGTGCGGGAATGTCGGCTGCATCTGTAGCCTCAGGCTGGCTACCCATCTCTCTGGCCTCTGTGGCTCTGCTGCCATCTTAGTAAATAAATTAGCCTCAGTATGTATACCGCTTCTCAATGCCTGTGCCAATATAGTCACTCCAACTGATGCGACAACATGGCTCCTCGCTCTCGATATTGGGTTTGTGTCGTCTCTTATCAACCCAATATCGATTATCTTATGGACCGCTATTCACTGATCAACTGATGACAACAATGGCACCTTTGATGCCTGACAGAGTCTTTGAACGAGGCATGGAAAGGGAATGGTAGTGCCATCATTTATCGCCCGCTCTCGAATCTTTTTATCAATATACCGTGGGAAATTTATGGCGTACCCCCCATGATGCTAGCTACCAGTGAAGCTCTGTTAGGTGAAAGAACATTATCATTTCTGGTTGGTACCAGCCTGTGCTGAATCAATGACCACCAAAATTTAGCTTGAAAGTTCAAGGTTGCCTTCTTTAATTGGGACTCGGTGCCATGCAACCATTCAACCAGCGGACCCCTTGTGGCAATGACTCATGACAACCAAGTTTGTTGAATGATTTGTTCTTCACTATTTAGCTTCTTAGTCTTGACTTTCTTGAGCTCGAATAGTATGTGATCGAAATCGACTGTATTCATCGGGGCATGATAGTTTGGCCCATAAAGCAGTCTGGTGATGGTCCTTTCAAAGAGGTCTACAGGCATCTCCTGAACCAACACCTGTGTTAATGCGGGCCTTTTCTTCCAGTCTTGACCACCCAATGCCAGGCGCTATAATATGGCTGTGTAGGCTGCATAGAATTCTCTAACTAGGCAAGGGCTATAGCTCCCTGATGGCTCAATTAACCACCCGAACCTGTATTTATCAAACAAAGCCTGCAGCTCAGGGAGGTCCTTGAGCCCCGTGGTGACCAGTCTAGGCTCCTTGTAGATTCTCCTCTTTGGATGTCCTTTGTCATTCGGAGCAATGTCCCTGTTGTAAGTGGCCCTCATACCACGAACACACCACCACCTCACCTGCCTTGGTTGCTCGTTAGATGTATTTGAGGTCTCGGTCAATTCATCATCTGTTCTCCCCTATTGAGCACGTGACTCATCAGCAACTTATGGGTTTGCCTCAGATGTGGTGCCCTTGGGATAAATCGGTACTGTGGCCCCAACATTCTCATCTGCTCGGCTTGGTGGGTCTCTTTCCAGTGGAGTAGGAGCATCAACCAGGGCTGTCGGATTTGTAGATTGTTGTGTCCTAGCCCTGGTGGATCTCCTCACCAACTGCTCATTTGACACTTCCTATTCCTCCTCCGAGCTACTCGACTCTTCAGAGGAGGAGGGCTCTTCCCTGAGTCGGCAATATGATGGTTGACTCCTCTCCTGCACCTGTTTCTTGGCCGGAACCGTCTTTGGTGTATCCTTCAGAGACATTGTACCTGTGGAATAATGATTAGTATGCAGAATGAGATGAAACAAAATCAACTTTTAACTGTGTCTCTGTAGACAGGACGAGTGACTTAATGAGTCGTTGCCACTGTCCATGACTCGTGAGATCAGTTGTTGTCTCCAGGCTGTGTTTTTCTTTGTTGGACCAGTGGACTTAACAACTGGTCACAATGAGTCATTACTTGAGGCAAAGACTCATTAAACCAGTCGTGATGTACACTGGTTACCTAGACCAATTCCCACTCAGGACAAGCTATATGACGAGTCGTGAGGTGATACCACGACTTGTTACATGGCTCGTGCTCAAGATTTTTATGTGCAGTGGTTCAAATAACTCACACCAATATTCATGTCACTTGATATTATCAATCCCACTAGCACAAAAACAACAAAACTTTTACAACATTGCATTCCATTTTTATTCCAAGAAAAATGTGTAGTGGTGTCTCTCAAAATAAGTGCACAAATACTCTAAAAGACAACTAAAACACGACCTTTTACCATAAGAAAATTGCCTTTCAATCAATCATAGGGAAATATCACCCGGTTTGATACTAAAATTAAGATAAGAAAAATTTTGCTCCTTAGGAAAGAGCAGTGGTATGAAGAAAACCCTCGGAGTTTGTTTACTAGTTACTATCTACAAAGTCGATTTCTATGCGTCAATAGTAAGACAATTGAAGTGTAATGCCGACCATGCATTGAAAAGAAATGATGATTTTCCCTTAAGAATGACGTCATTCAATCAATCATAGGATCAAATCATGCATCACAAACATGTGGCTTACTCTGACTTTACCCCCGCCAAAAATAATGCATGGTCCTCGATGCGCAAGGTTAACTAAATAAGTGAAAAATTGGTGAGAGAGCTCCCTGGATCAATGGAGACATGCGTGGTTGCAAATTTAATCCTGCAGTAGTATGCTTAACACAGGTGCGCAAGGAAGAATTATGCTCTGCGAGCTTCAATGAGCTTCCTGAGGACCTATGTTAGCATTACGTGATTTGCAACTAAATCAACATTTCACAGATGAAGTGCCAACCTATGACTTTTGGGAGGTTTTCTTCCAAGTATTCTGGTCGACACCTGCACCCGACCTCCATGCTACACATGGGATATGTGGGTTGCATGCCCATAGCAAACACTCCTGAGTATTAAGCCCCAAATAAATAATTTCTTTCTCATTGTATGCGTGGCTCCTGCAAGCTACAGAACCCCATATGCGGCTCGCAGATGTTCAACAAGTGCCCTCCAATCTTCTACTAAGATGGCTTGAATTGAGCTCCATGCTACCTAACATAAAACAAAAATAATGACTAATTAAGAGAAAAATAAAACATGGGTTTCCTCCCAAGAAGCTCTTGAGTTAACATCACGACATACGTAAAGACCTCATGTTAAGGCTCTTTAGGAATTCCTAAATATTTCTTGACTCGTTGACCATTCACCTTAAATTTGAGCCAGTCTTCCCCTTCAGGCTCGATTGCTCCATTTGCAAAATCTTGGGACACTTTGAAATGACCTGAATACTTGATTTCTATTTCTTAGTGGAGCCTCAAGTTAAATAGAAGCACCCATTCTCCCGGAGCAAACACCCATTTCAATATTCTCTAATCATGAAGGTACTTCGTTCGAGCTTTATACAGAGAAGCATTCTCATAATCTTGCATGCTGAACTCATAAATTTCATTAAGATTCTCCACCCTTACATGAGAGAGTTTCTCCCAATCAAGATTCAAGCTTTTCAATGCCCACATAGCCTTATGTTCCCATTATACAAGTAAATGACAAGCTTTACCATAAGGAAACTGATAGGGGGACAAACAAAAGGGAGTTTTGAAATTCATTTGGCACGCCCAAATTGCATTATCCAATTTTCTAGCCCAATCGGTTCTATTTGTATTTTCTGTCTTTGTCAGGATTGATTTGATCTCCATATTAGAAACCTTCACTTGGCCATTCGTTTGAGGATAGTAAGGATTGAAACTTTATGTTTCACCCTATATCTACTAAGAAATGCACTGAACAATTGATTCAAAAATGAGACCCTCCATTAGTGATGATGGCACGATAGGTGCAAAACCTTAAGAAGTATGGTTTTTTAAGAATGTCGTCACACTTCTCCCCTCATTATTAGGAAAAGACACTTCCTCCACCCATTTAGACACGTAGTCTATAGCCAAAAGAATGTAAGTATTCCCATATTAACTTAAAAAATGTCCCATGAAATCAATTCCCCATACATTAAATAGCTTGACTTCCAAGATAAGAGTTAAGGAAAGCTCATGACGCCTTGAAATGCTAACTAAATGTTGGCATTGATCACAATGCTTGAAAATTCATGAGCATCATGGTGGAGAGTGGGCCAATAGAACCCGCATTATAATAATTTTACAACTATTCGCACACTCCTATAATGTCCCCCAATGGCTGAAGTATTGCACGCCTCAGAATAGGAATCATTTTGTCTTCCGAGACACACTGGCGAATTATGCAATCAACACATATGCGAAAGAGGTATGGCTCATCCCAAAAACCTTTTTGGGCATCATGCAGGAACTTCTTCTTCTGGTGGAAGTTTAGGCCTTCAGGCATTACATCACTAGCCAAGAAGTTGGAAAAGCCGGTAAACCAGGGGACTAAATTATGAGAAGTAGCCAAGATACGTTCATCAGGAAATGCATCAATGTCATGGTCTCCAACGAGCCTACCATCTTCTTCTAATCGAGAAAGATGATTAGCCACCTGATTTTCACACCTTTTTCTATCCTTTACCTCAAAGTTAAACTCATCTATTATGCCCAATTTCCATACTTTTACCCATCTTTTACCTTGTTTTGAGATGGATATCCTTACGATTTCATGAATGTATGTGTCAAATGAACTAACAAGTATTTTTAGATAGTTTTTGCAGGTAACATATGGAAAAAGACTTAAAAAATGGTCCAACGTGTGAAGAAAGACGAATCCAAGAAAATTTAGCCTGGTGAGATAGCTGGCTTGGCGCGCCAGCCACCAAACTTTAGAGAAAATTATGCTCAGGTTGGTGATATGACTGGTCTGCACACCAGAGCTTAAACATAAGAAGAATTTTTTATCAACACCTTGGCGAATTGAGTGGCGCCTGCACCAGAGGTGTTCCGAACTTGGGAAAATTATCTAACACTATGGTGCATTAGTAAAAGCGGTGCGCCATGTCCCATATTTGAAGAATTTTTACTAACACCTTGGTGAGTTGGCTAGCGCGGCACGCTAGACATAAAACTTCAGAGCGAATTCAAGCCAAGTTTGGCGAGATAGGTGATGACGCGCGCAAAGGCCTATACGGGGCGGATTTTCTAAGTCTAAAAGCTAATCTTCTTATGTGAAAAAGATTTATTCTTTACCTAGTTTATAAATTCCTATTCTAGGGCATTTGTTAGGTATCTTTGAGTAGAAGATCAAATTGTATGCAGTCTTTTAGAGGGAGAGACAAGAAGTTCATTTTCTTCTACGTTTTTCTTCTTTCCTTTAATCCTTCTTAATTCGAATGATGAATTATTTGTTTTCACACTTGTACATGTGTGGCTAAACTCCTGTCTGGGCTTTGTCCATGGTTCTGGTTGTTGTTTGATTGTTCGTTTATGCTAGACTTTCAATTCTTCTTTTAAAGATTGTTTATTCTTGTTTTCACTGTTTATTTATTAGACTGATCACCTAGCGAATATTATTTTTTGGCTCTTGATTAAACTCGAGAGAGGGAACTAAGAGGGTTAAAAGGAAGCTTAAAATAGGCTTCCACTATCTTGTTCAATTAGTTCAATATTTGATTTTGTTGTTGAGGATAGAGATATACTCTACAATCCTATTTAGTTGAAACAAGTATCGTCAACCATAATCTAATGTTTCTCATGTAACCATAGATATATAGGTTTTAGGGTTCATGAGATAGTTCTTGCATATTTGGAAGAATAATAAGAAATGGATTAGTAACTTGCAACTAGGAATCTTAAAAGAATGTTGTCTAGTGTATTTGATAATGCTTCAATTACACACCTGAAGAAGTATAACGCGCACGTTGTCAATAAAGAACCCAACTACTGTTGGGGTCGATCCCACAAGATATATGGTCAAGATATAAACTAATGTGAGTATTCACACTTTTAGTTCAATTATTTTCTTAAGGGGGGATTTTAAATGAAGTAACAGTATTTTAAACTGGAGTTGCGATCATTTGTTATGCAATTAACTTGGGAAGTTTTCCACATGGCTTCCTAACTAGGTCAGATTATTACACCCGTGATCTATTCTAATACTTAGCCTATAGAATCGATAAATTATGATCATCTAAATGACTGATTCGCCCCTATTAGTGACTCTACTCAATCACCCGGTTAGGTCTTATGAGGGATTTAATTTTAACCTTTATCAACAGTTCCAAACTAACTCTCCGGTGACCACAACTCAAGATATCCAATGAAACTCAATTTTAAGCTTTTTACTCTTTTCTTTTCCTAATCTCTACTTCCCCAGGTTCAAGAAAGAAGAGAATTCCCGCTAGTCCTAATGTTGCGCACCATTAAGAAACATTAAACATGAAGTAAAGAATAATACAGACATTCGTATTGGTTTAGAATCACTCTATGTTAACCCTAATTTGCTATTTCACCATAGTTCCTGCAGTCCTGGTTGTGAAGGGTTTATCTATTCATGATTTGAAGAATTAAATCACATTTCATGGAAGAAAGCATAATTAAATACTTACAATGTTAATGAAAGAGGAACCAAAGAATCAATTGCACAATCACTTGTCAAAAATCCAAGAATAATGATGAACTCTGTAGTATGTGCTCTCCAAGAAGTTAGGAAACCTAAAAACTACTACTACAAGTAAAACATAGACATCTGTAAAGGAAAATAACCTAAAAGTATTAATATAATTAATGAAATCCTTTCCTAATTTAACATGAATTCTGTTGCCGAGTCGTCCTACGAGTCATAGCATGATGCTACGAATCCTAGGAAGCTTCCATAACGCAAATCTACAGCTTCTGTATTCTTAGGTACTGGATGATGGTAAGACTCATACTTTAATTCTACGAGTCATAGGAGCTTGTGGTGGTATAAAATTTTGAAACTTGGCATCACTGTTGTTCCTCCTATGAGTCCTTTTCACGGTTCAAACCATTCTGGCATGACTGGTATGATCCTGTTGTGCCCTAAATTTTATAGGTATGCAATCCTCTGAATCTTACCACGAGTCTATCAGTACGGCTCATATGTTATTGCTACGACTTGTTTCTTGCACTCATACAATGGACTTTGCAAATACACATCTTCTAGATCTCAAGTTACGGGCATCAAGTATGGTGTTTACCAAGATGGTACTACTCGTACTGTTAGCCGTATGTTGACTTTGCACTTGTGCATTTTCTCTGAAGTTCAGTCATGAGTGCCAGGTACGACTCGTACTGAGACCTGTAATAAATCGCTTTTTGCTCAATTTTAGCTTATTTTCCACAATCCAACTCTTGGACCTAATTTCCCTCAAAACAAGGTAAAAGCACCTCATATTTGTATAAATACACCTGTGTACAAGAATTATTCATATGTTTTAAGCGTTGAAAGTGTCGTAAATCCATGGCACATCAGTATTCAAATCTTACAACTCAACCTAAAAGAAAAAGTGCCAAAACCTTGGATTTCTATCAGTGTTTTAATTACAAACATTTTTAAAATAATTCTAGTTTCTTAGTCTAATTTAATTTTCAAGTTAGTAGAATAATTTTCGAAACCATTTTCCCCATTTTACTAGCGTTTTCTGAATAGTGAAATAAAGGTGTAGAACACTTAAGCAGTCAATCTATCATGTCTCTGTGGGTACAATATCGGGACTTAACCGTCCTATCTTACTTGACGACCACGTTTGCTTGTATGCGCTTGGAAATATCAAGTTTTTTACGCCATTGTCGGGGACTTGAATTAATTTATTTTTTGTGGTTAGGATTTTTATTACACTATTCTTCACTTTATATTTTTTGTTAGTTGTTGAAGGTTTCATTCTGTGTTTTTTGGTGTATGCCAGCTACTATAAGTCAAGAATAACCCTTGGCTAACTTTGATCTGGAGATTGAAAGGACTTTTCATCGGTTAGCGATGGCAAAAAACAATGATCAAGCATAGGGCAACAACCAGGACAGGATTCTAGTGCTTAATTTTTCTCGGCCAAACTTGGAGAATACTTCTAAAGCGATCATCAAGTCGGCCATCACTAAAAAATTTGAATTAAAGAAGGGAACCATGCAGTTGGTTCAAAATACATGTTAATATCAGGGCAAGCCGCATGAGGATCCCAATAGGCATTTGATGAAATTCCTGGAACTTAGTGAAAATTTTCACAATCAAAATGTTTCATATGACTATGTGAAGCTCACTCTATTCCCATTCTAATTAATGGGTGAAGCAAAGGAGTGGTTTCAAAATGAGCTTGCTAGGTTCATTATTACCTAGGAAGCTCTTTCTAACAAGTTCATAAATAGGTTTTTCTCTTCGAGGAGAATGATGGAGTTAAGAGAAAAGATCTCACGATTTGTTAAGAAGGATGGTGAGACCTTAGCATAAGCATGGGAAAGATACAAGGGATACTTGCGAGATTGTCTGCACCATATGCAGCCTAAGGAGATTATTGGGCAAAATTCATAGAAGGACTGAAGCTAGAGTTTAAGATTTAACTAGACACTACAACATAGGGGAAAATCTTGTCCAAAAGGTACGATGAGATAGAGGCTCTGTTGAATCTAATGTCAGCTGGGAGCCAATATTATCAAGATTCAGGCAGAGCTTTAACAACAACCAAAGTCCCAAGGAAGCTTGAGGTTGATGGTGTATCGGCAATTCGGCCAGATATTAGTCAGTTGGTGAATGTGATCAGCAAGTAGGTGACCACACCAACTTCGGGTCAAGTTCCTTAGGTTCAACAAGTTTAGACTCCACTGCCATCATGTGAGGTGTGTAGAGAAGGTCATGGGAATTTAGGTTGTTCACTAAACCCAGACTCTATTTATTTTTTGGGTCAACAAAGTCGTGATGGATGTTTTGCAAGAAATTGTAACAATCAGGGTACAAGAATGCAGCAAATCCCTCATGGGGAGGGAATCAAAACTTTCAGAGGCCCACAAACAACTTCCAAAGACCTCAGGGCCAGCAGCATGGTAATTTTTTAGAGGAGACTATGAACCAGTGGATGGTTCAACAGACTTAATTGGTTAATAAGATGCTGAAGTCAATGCACGAGTTGGAAAGGAAAATGGGTAAATTAGCCCTTCAGCAGACAAACAGACTACAAGGGGAACTTCTAAGTAACATTGAGAAGAACCCCAAGGAGAATGTCAGCACAATCTCTTTCTACAGTGGGAAAGAGTTGGGTAAAGTGATACCCATAGATGAAAAGGCAAAGATAGAGTAGGTTACAAAGTCCAAGCAGGAGGTTGGTGAGTCGAGTAATACACAACCGAGAGTGTTAGAAGCCTTACCGCCTCTTCAATTTCCATAGAGATTCAAAAATCAGAAGGGGGATGCATCTTGTAAGAAGTTTCTTGATGTGTTGAACCAGATACTTGAATCTACTGTTTGTTGAGAGATTGCAATAGGTTTCTAAGTACACCAGATATTTGAAGGATATTGTGGCAAACAAATGAAGGCTCATTGAGTTTGAAAATGTAGCTCTCATAGAAGAGTGCAGTTCCCAAGTCTAAATAAGATTTCAAAGAAGATAAAAGACCTCCGGAGTGTCATGACCCGAACATAGACCCCGATGGTAACACGGGACAAGGAGCCCCAAGAGACTCTAAGTCAACCCATGGCATAAACGTACATCTAACTCAATATCAATAAAGCAGAATACTTAGCACATTGACATAGGGGAAGCATAAACATAACATAACATGGTAAGTGAAACGTACTACATACATATCAGCTGAATATTGCATTTAGTCTGAAAGCCTCTAACATATCCGATGGGTTGATGAGACAACATCCTCAACTAACCCGGCAAGTCTAGAAACTGAACGTGGAAAGATAACTACTTTCAAACTGGTCCTCGGAGAATGAGGACTTACCAAAGAGTTGGATGCTAGACTCCGAGATGAACTACTGACGGTGCTAGGTCTGATGATCGGAGCCTATATCATGAAATGATACAACATAGAGTATGCGTTTAGTACGTGGAATGTACTGAGTATGCAAGGTAAGTAAAACGGACATTTAAAAACACATAAAAACTCATAAGGGATCATAAGAGTGGGACAACATGCTCATAACATAAACATAGTAAGATAACACAAGGCTCAAGGTTTTCAAATCATTCGTAATCCATTCATTACCATAATAATAAGAGAAACTTTATAAATCATCACTTGATCCAAAATATAATAAACATAATAATGCATAAAGCATCAGAACAATGGGATATTCTTATAACCGACATACCCCATATGAGAACATATGGAGCCCGACCTGTAAATCTATAGTCAGGAGGGTGTTCATACCTTTCCAAGGGTAGAACCGTGAAAGGCGTGATATCACACATGAAAGGACCATTTGGGCAAAGGGGAAAGTCTCAGGGGAGGTCCCATCATGTATTACGGTGGCACGTAGTTTTTAGATATGGGGCAAAACCTGGGCCCCGAACCTACTCGGTGTTAAATAATACTCCCAAAACATATATAGTCCTCATACTATAATATGCATGAGATAAATGGGATAGTTAGATCATGATAGACATAAGCATGTTTGTAAATATGTGAACTAGCCATGAGAGTAAGGCCCATGAGTCAGCAAAAATTGTAAATCCTAAATCGTGAGGTTCATGCATACTTGTAAATCATGTATATACTTTTTAAATCATAAATTCATAATGGGAATTTGAATAAATCCATACCATGACTCATAAATCATTATGAGTTTATGAACATCAACAATAGGGGTAAAGATCATAACTCGATTCATCATAGGACATGCATAATTAGGCATAATTTAATAGAAATTGAAATAAGTAAATTTATAATCGAATTACTGGTAAAACCTAATCATAATTAGTAAAAATATTATGTGAAACATGAGAAGTAATGACCCATGTATAGATCATTAAAATTCCATAAGATTTAAAATAAAACCCCATAAGTTTTTTAAACAAAATTTCATGAATCAGGAGAGATTGGGCATGGGTGTGAATGAAAACACCCACTAATAACCCTACATACCTGATTTTAGCTGATTCTTACACTTTCCTAATTGCCTAAGAAGAATTGAAGAGAGTTTGAAGAAGAACAAGCTTCATCACCCCCCTCTAACTTTCTATCTTAGCATGCGTGAATGAAAATGTCCTAAAATGAACTTAACCGCTTTAAAATTCATCATTCATAACTTAAAACGACGTAATTTAGGCATTAGGATCTTAGGAATTACTGAAAATCCCTTACTAAATTCGCAGAAAATAACTATCACTCAATCCCCATGAGGGACATGACAACTCCTCACTTTTGGCCAAGACTCATTACATTTTCCATCAAGTACATTGCTCGTCAAGTTATCTGGGCTCATCACGGGTGACTTCACGATTTTTTACTTGGTGACCACGACTCGTGGTCACCATTCATCATGTACACTACCTCAATCTCAATTAAACTTTACCCAGCTAGTCACGGCTCATCCCACGAAATCGTGGTGAGTGACCATGACTAGTGGGGCCTTTCGTTAGGTACACTACCTTCTTCTTTCTCTTTTCTCACTCCCAATCCCCACGACTGATCTAATGAGTTGTGGGACTTGACCACGACTTGGGTTCACGTCCCCGGAGATCCAAATTCCCAAATTTCCAAATAATCTCCTAATTCTCACCACGAGTCACATCACGACTCATGGTCTGCTCTCACGGATCATCTAACGACCCGTTCTGTGTCCTAATGCCAATTTTAAATTTTTCTCCGTTTCAACTCTCGGGGCTGATCTTTGGGCTCCCGGGGTATAAAAATATCTCCCCCTTTGGAACATTCATCCTCTAATGTTGGAAAACATATAGAAAAATAGAGAAATGCAATCATCATATTCAAATGCTGATCATTTAAGTTGAACACTGATGGAATGACTACCTCTGATTCAAACTACATGGTTGAACTGAATTCATGATTCATATACACATCCACATGCATAATAGAAACTTGGGCACGTGAATTGAACGTTAAAACTAATAATAGTCTTAGGGAAAAACTGATACCTTAAGCTAGAATTGAGCCGACAGAAAATAAATGGGGGTATCTAGCCATCATATCCTCTTCGGCTTCCCACCTAGCTCCCTCAACATGCTGATTCCTCCATAAAACTTTGACTAAAGCTACTTCCTTGTTCCTTAGCAACAATGATATACATATCAATGAAGGATTTACGCATAGAGATGTCTTTACTTTGAAACATACCACAAGCTAGAATTCATAATAAGGGTTAAACGAAAATTTCATCTCAACCATATAGTAAGCTCATGTCGGGGAAAGTCACAATATGAAATCATCATTTGGGAATCACCCAAAGCTCTACCATACTTGGGTCTATTTAATGTTCTTTGAAAACATCATCAAAATCATGGGTAAGATTGGAAACATGCCTTTCATCATCTACTCAATCATCATCATATTCTTCCAAAATCACTTCTATTATGAACTATCCACACATGGGCGTTTTAGATTCAATTTTTTAGAAAAACAAATTTTATAAAAGAAATTAAGTTAGAATCCGCCCAAGCTTGGTAAAATCATCAATTTCAACTCAATCTAATCATACCCATGAATAGAGATGTAAGAATCATGTGATTGAATGAAACCCCATACTTTATCAGTACAAACCCATCACAAATTAATAGGGAATGGGCATGGGTGTGGAAGGAATCACCCACTCATAGCTTTACATACCTGGGATTGAAGAATTCTAATCCTTCCTAATTGCCCAGCTGAGATTCCAATTGGAAACCTTGAGATATCACATTGAACCTTCCCTTCACACCTTCAAACTTGCATGCATGAGGTTTTCTCTGCTAAAAACCCTCTATTACAAGCTTAAAACGACTTAGTATAGGCCCTTAGAACTTAGGAATTATGGAAAATCCCTTACTGAATTCGCGGAAAATAACTATTAGGGGGTCCTAACGGACGACCTGACGACTCGTCACCAGGGCTCATGATCCGTTGGTTCGCTATTAAGTTCACTTGATAACTGGTCTGCCGGGGATTCTAATGAGTGACATGATGACTTGTCCCCAGCAGCCAACACTCGTTGCCACCTCCCGTCAAGTGCACTGGATCGATTTTCCAATCTCCCTCTAGAACCACCCCACAATTGACATGATTACTCGTGCTGGCTGACTACGAGTCGTTACATCACCCATGGGGACCTCGAGTCCCTCATCCTTCTAGGCCTTCCCACGAGTCACCTGATGACTCATGCAGTCTCCTCACGAGTCGTTCAGTGACTCGTTCTGCAACTACTGCAACATTTTTTTTCCAGTTCTTCTCCGATTAACTTCAAGGTTCGATTCTTGAATTCTCGGGGTATAACAATATCTCCCCCTTGGGAACATTCATCCTCAAAATTTAGAAACAAGCAGGAAACATAAACAAGCAACTATCATACTCCAATACTAATTATTTTAACCAAATTTCATGGAATGACTACCTCCGAAAAGAACCACATAGCTGAACTAAATTAAGGCATCACATACATTTATCATAACATAATTCAATCTTGCTCACACGAACTGAACATGGAAACTTATTAGAGAATTAGGGCAAAAACTAATACCTCAAGTCGGAGCTGAGCTGGTATAGAACAAATGAGGATATCTAGCCATCATGTCTGGTTCGGCCTCCCACGTAGCTCCCTCAACATGCTGATTCCTCCATAAAACCTTAACTTAAGCTACCTCTTTGTTCCTCAGCCTTCGAACTTGTCGATCAAAAATTTCAACCGGAATTTCTTCATAATTGAGGCTACCTTTCACACCAACGCTGTCTACCGGAACCACCAAGGTTGGATCACCCAAGCACTTCTTCAAAAGTGATACATGAAACACGGGATGAACTGAAGCTAATTCTGAAGGCAAGTCCAACTCATACGCCACCTTACCAACTCTTCACACAAACTGGTAGGGGCCAACATAGCGGGGACTGAGTTTACCCTTCTTTGCGAACCGCATGAATCCCTTCATGGGAGATACCCTTACAAACACCCAGTCTTCCACATCGAACTCCATCTCTCTTCTCCTTACATCAGCACATGTTTTGTTATGACTCTGAGCTGTTTTCAACCGGTCCCTTATTAGCTGAACCTTCACATCACCTCATGAATCGAATCAAGTCCTATCATGGCCGCCTCACCAACCTTAAACCAGCTAATGGGCGATCTACACCTTCACCCGTATAGGGCCTCGAATGGTGCAATCTAGATACAGGAATGGTAATTGTTATTATAAGAAAACTCGATCAAGGCCAAATGATCATCCTAACTACCTTTAAAATCCATAACACATGCCCTCAACATGTCCTCGAGGGTCTAAGTGGTCCATTCTGCTTGGCCGTCCGTTTGAGGATGAAAATCTATGCTTAGCTTAACCAGATCCTGAGCGCCTTTTGAAACGAATGCCAAAATTTAGAAGTAAACTGAGTACCTCGGTCTGAAATAATAGACAAGGGAACTCTATGAAGCCGAACCAACTCCTGAATATACAACTTAGCATAATCGTCTGTTGAATCCGTGGTTTTGACTGGTAGGAAGTGTGCAGCCTTGGTCAACCTATCCACCACTACCCAAATGGAATCTTATTGCCGATGAGTACGAGGTAGACTTGTAATGAAGTACATATTGATTTCTTTGCACTTCCAAGTGGAGATGGTAATATCCTGAAGTACACCTCCAGGTCTTTGATGCTCGACTTTCACTTGCTGACAGTTTGGACAATTTGTTATGAATTACGTAATATCCTTCTTCACACCATCCCTCCAATAAATTTCTCATAAATCCCAATACATTTTTGTGGATCCTGGATGAATAGAATATCTGGTACCATTTGCCTCATACAATATCTGAACTCTTAAATTATCAACGTTCGGAACACATAGTCGACCCTAGTATCATAGCCCACCATCTCCCCCTAGGGAGAAGACCTCTACCTTCTTACTCTACACCGGCTCCTTCAGCTTCCTCAATATTGGATATTCATCTTGACTGGATTTAACATCAGCTACCAAGGACGATTCTAACCCGTTACGTACAACAACATCATCATCAGTCGCGTCGATCTAACTCCCAGCCTTGCAAGTCGGTAAACATCTTTAACCAATTCCTTCTTCCCCTCATCCACATGGGACACACTCTCCATTAAAATCCTACTAAGTGCATCTGCAACCATATTAGCCTTGCCCAGGTGGTAAAGGAAACTCATGTCATAATCCTTAAGTAACTCTGACCTCCTCCTTTGCTAAAGATTTAGATCTTTCTGTGTGAACACGTATTGCAAGCCCTTGTTATCCGTGAATACATCCACATGGACCCCATATAAGTAATGCCGCCATATCTTCAAGGCAAACACCACTGAAGCCAATTAAAGATCGTGGGTCGGGTAATTCTTTTCATGAACTTTCAGTTGTCGAGAGGCATAAGCTATCATCCTCCCACGCTGCATCAACCCACACCCAAGTCCAACTCTAGAAGCATCACAATACACCACGAAACCTTCATTACCCTCGGGTAGGGTCAACACTGGTGCCGAAGTAAGTCGACCCTTCAACTCTTGGAAGCTTTTCTCACAATCCTCCGACCATTGAAAATTTAGCTTCTTCAGAGTCAACTTAGTCAAAGGCGCACCAATGGATGAGAAACCCTCCACAAACCTTTGATAGTAGCTAGCTACTGATCTTGGGCAGAATTATATGCCCAAGTGATACTCAAATGCTTCATTTCATCTTGTTTATCTATCATTATTTGTGCATTCTCATGTGATTTGTAGTTAA
>JACEIK010010346.1:0-24198 GCA_018107945.1 Datura stramonium
TGCATTGACGGGCAGATGTTGATAGTGACATCTTCCTTATTTAGTCTGAACGTACAAGCTATAGTATTGAGTCGTGGAAAGATTAAGAAGATTTGCACAAAAGGCTGACTCCTGACACAGATAGATAGTACGAGTCATGGCGTCAAGGTACAAGTCGTAACATCACACTCATGAAGCCAAAAAAATTTAGAATTCTCAGAGTCAGACCACTAAAGCACAACACGACTTGTAGGAAGCATGTATGAGTCATACCAAGGTCCAACACTTATCTAGACTTCAACCAGTCAAGGACATACGTGAAGCAGGTACAACCCGTACAAACCTGCTACGGGTCGTAGGATTGGTCGTGACACAGGTGGCACCAATTATGGAAATTCACCCTGTTAGCCTCGGAAAAGGATTTTTATGTTTGTATAAATATGTTTTATGTTTTATTTTCATTAGATAACGATATTGAGAAGGAGAGAATGTTAGAAGTAGTTAGAGAACATTGAGACAAGATAGAATTGAGTTGATTGGCTTGTGATCAACCTTTTCTTGATTGCTTTTTGATCTTCATACTATGTTCTTGAGGATTTTGCTGATTTATTTAAAAAGAAGTTTTTCTCTTATCTACGATTGTAAGTATTGATTTATGTATTTAATTATCAATGCAAATCACAATCTTGCAAGTATGAGAGGCTACAACCTCCATAGGTAGGGTTGTGGGAACCATGGTGGATTAATGAGCTAGGGTAACATAAAAGTGATTCAAAATCAGTCTGAAATACTTATATTGTATTCTTTTAATGCTTAAACATTTTTTAACGATGTATGATGTTAGGAATTGCCCGAATAATTTACTTGCTTGAGCCTAGAGAGGTAGAGATTAGGAAAAGAGAATTACAAGAAAACCTTGATCTTGATGATCACTGTATTAACTTGAGTTGTGGTTGCAGGATAGTTAAATTTGGGACTATTGATAATTGTTAGTTTGCACTCGCTCATAAGACCTTTCCCGATGATTGAGTATAGTCATCCAATAGGGATGAACCAGTCGTTTGGATGAACTCTAGTTATTAGTTCTGCAAGTAAGCATTGGTGATAGTCACGTATATATATTTGAAGCAGTTATGAACCCATGGGGAACACAAACCCTAGTTATCTTTCATTCTTGTTTTCAACCAAAATTTTAACAATTGTTTTTTAATTATTGTTTTCTTTAGAACCCCCAATTTAGAGTAACTACCCAACAAGTTTACTTACTGGATTTAGTCTAGCTCTTTCATATTCCCTGTGGGTTCGATCCCAACCTCTAGTTGGGTTCTTTATTGACAACGTCTGCTTCATACTTCGGTAGGAGATATGGTTTGATCTTTACTAGATAGATGGATGATGACTATCCTAAGGAAAGTTTCATCACATTTTTTCTATTTTTTTTAAGTATTGAGTCGTAAGTCATCCACTTGTATGCTTATTGATATTCTGCTTAGCCTCTATGCTAGAGTAAGTAGAGTGGTCATCTTGATTGCATGAGTTAGAATCCTTGAGAGACACACATATCTCTTTAATCTAACTCAACATGTCCTTAGGGATTAATTATGAATAAACTTGTCATTCGATATGATTGTGTAAATGTGTAGCTGTAGAAACTGATTAGATTCTTATTGCCATGAGAGGTGAGCTCAATTATTTCGTATGTATATATTGTCGTATCTAGAACTTGCCTTAGTGTATGTATAATAACTAGTTGGTAGGCAATTGAGAGATGATCAAGGCATTTCTTCGAAGAAACTATTTTTTTCCTATAGTTGTTTTAACTTCCTAGTCATTCTCCCTAGTTACCACTTTTTGAGCTTAAAAGCCTTATTCTTTCTTAGCCTCAATAATATATTACTCCCTCTTTTTGTGAGACCTTATACTTATTGATCCAAAGTAGTCTTAGTCACTTTGAGACTTGAAAAGAAAGGTCCACCGAAGTATAACATTAAGGGAAAAAGAAAAAGTTGTGGTTAGAAAAGAAAAATGAGAAGAAGGGGTGCTCATAAAAATTGTGTTGTCTACTTGCTGCTAGGGAAGTGAAAAAGAGGGCTTTAATTGCAAAATTTTCATTTATTCTATAATTAGAAAACTAGCAGTCAAGTAATGAAAAATGGGGCATGAAAAAAAAGACAAGGGTGAGTAGATGAAAGGTGAACAAACAAGGAAAGAGGTGGTGGAAAATAAAAGTAAAAGATGTCTTAAAAGTACTTAGTTTGGTAGTAACTATAAAACAAAATATCAATCCTAATCATCCCTTAGCTGATACGACAATCAAGAAAAGTCCTTGTGATCTTAATCTCTTGAAGAAATTAGGTAGTCTTAACATACACGAACGGAAAGCCTGTGGTGTATTGAATATGTGCATTACATCATTTGTGAGTAGCAGTGTTCCTTAGTTAGTGTGTTCCATGTATTATATTGGTGAGGTGGAGAGAGGAACATCACTAAAAGTGAGGGTCATAAGATGTCTAAATCGGTGTACTACCTGTTGCATGAGTTACACTTAATCATGTTGGCCCTTTGTGTTGAAAAGATGAATCATTTATAGAGGTTGTGTGTTCTTGATTGTGAAATCTTTCTATGTGCTTTGTCGAGAATTGGTGTACGATGATAAACCACTTTATGTATGCTCCATGCTAGTTGGTTGGGAATGAGTTGATAGAGGTGTCAAGTGTGACAGTGAAAGATGAGTTTAAGTGTGTTTAAAGGATTGTTCGAGGAAAAACAATAGTTTAAGTATGGGGTGGTGATGTTGTGCATATTTTTATGCCCATTTGTCATGTTTTTACCCATATTTGATCATATTTTTAGTTCATAATCCTTAATTTATGATTAAATTCATGTATGTATGTGTTTTATGCACTAACAAATGATTTAAGTTGATTTGAGTAGGAAACTAGGCAAAATGGGCTAAAAATGATACAAGAAATGAAGATTTGAGGATCTAATGAGTTTGGTGCTATGAAGGCGCACTACACAAACCCTCAAACTTCAGAGAATTTGACTTAAAAATTTTGGCGAGAAGAGTGGCGCTCTGCGCCAGAGGTGTCCAAACTTACAGAAATTTGATGAACACTTTGGCGAGATGAAGGGGGCGGTGCGCCAGAAACTATCTGGAGCTGAAATTACTGAAAATTTGACTAAGTCTGTGGAGAGATAGGTGGGGCAGTGCGCTAGGGTCATTGTGGTCTCGGAGCTAGAATCTTTGACCTGAACTAGGTGATAGGTGCACCCTTTTGAAATGAGCTTCCTTGCCTTAAGGTAGGAAATAAATTGATCCTTAGGCACTGAAACACTACCCATCCATTCTAAGACTGGCTCATTTGGAAACTGAAAATTGTTGACTCTATTTCTACTGTCGACTGAGGCATAACCATAATGTAACCAATCCATGCCAAGAATGAGGTCGAAATTGACCATGTCTAGCTCTACTAGATCAACTGAAACCACTTTACTCAACATTGAGACTGGGTAGTTTCTATATACTCGGCTGGCTCTAACTGACTCGCCAATTGGGGTAGAGACTGAGAACAGTTTCAAGAGGACTTTCGGACTGATTTCAAATTGAACAGCTATATAAGGAGTCATGAATGATAGTGTGGCTCCTAGATCTAGTGGGAATACACATCTAGATGAAAAAGATGTCACATTCCCGTGACCACGTCAGGTGAGCTTTCCTAATCCTGACTAGAGGACAAAGCATGAAAATGATTTTGGCGCTGACCGCCATCCGTACCTGAAGTATTACCCTACTGAGCTTGAAGGCTTGCTTGGGCTACTGAAGTGGTAGATTGAGTTTTCCCCCGTATTGCTGATGGACACTCCTTTATCCCGTGACCTAACTGTCCACATCCAAAGAAACCCTTTTTGCCCATGTGGCATTTACCTGGATGGTTCTTTCCAAACTTAGGATAAGCTAGGTAATGGTTTCTAGCACTATAACTCTGGGACTGAGAACTAGATACTCCACCCTTCCGATCCTTGCGGGATCGGAAAGAAGGGGCACTGGCTGATGTGGGTGCTGGAGTTCTCTGTTGCTACTACTGTGGGCAACTATTGCCACCGGACCTCTGGTGACCATAATCCGACTAACCTATTCTAGCCCGCCTTTTCTCCCGCTTAATATCCTTAAACTTCTCTGTCTCAATATGTTGTGCATGAATGATGAGACTAGAGAGGTCGATGTCCTTGATGAGCATTGCAGTTCTGCACTCCTTAAGTACCAAATTTGACACTCCTTGGCGAATTTGAGCATGCGAGCTCTTGGCTCAGCAACCCTCTCTGGAGCATACCTCGAACACCGAGTGAATTCCAATGCATATTCCTCCACTGTCATGTTACCCTGTCTCAGGTTCATAACTTCAGTGACCTTTGCCTCCCTCAATTCCCGAGGAAAGAATCTGTCTAGAAATGCCGTAGCACTCTCATCCCACTCTACTGATCCTGCTTTTGCTGGCCTCCCTTCATTCCATTGATTGTACCAACTCTGAGCCATCCCTTTCAACTGGTAGGCATCCAAATCAGTACTATCCACGAAACAAACACCCATAATTCGGGTGATCTTTTGTACCTCATCCACAAACTCCAACGGATCCTCTCCAACATTGTATCCATGAAAAGACGAGGGGTTCATTCGAGTGAAGGCCCAAACTCTTGTAGCTGTTGTAGACCCATTTATATTCACTGGAACCACTTGCCGGTTCACTTGGTTGGTCACAATCTGCGCCAACAGCTAGATCGTCACTAAAAATTCTACCGAGGATACTTGATCATCCTGAGGACTGCTGGTGCTAGTGGGGCAGGTCGGTTGGTATTGCCTTCCCTCCTTCCATCTTCTCATTTTGGAGGCATATTTTCACTGAAATGAATAAAAGACATTTTTGGGATTCAACTTCAATGCACGATAAGGAGTGTGAACAAAAAGAAGTTTTCCTAATAACGTCTTGTAGGCTCCCCGTCATAAGTGTGGCACGCTTCACACCCATAAAAAGGACTATACTTGACGTGTCTTTCAAACATCCTAGGATACTCTAAACCTAGTGCTCTGACACAAAGTGTGTCATGACCCAAGTCTGCACTCTGGACGAGACACGGTACTTGGTGCCACAAGTGACTCCAAGCAAACCCATGGTCTATCATCACAATGGTACTAAGTAAGCATATATAAAAGCTGAGCAAAAATAAATATCCATATAATACTTTTTTGGAAATAGTAAACATAACTATACTGAGTACTGAACATCTATCTCAAAAAGCCAACTACTAACTGATAAGTTGCAGGGACAAATCCCTAGCTAACTCTAAAAACTGACTAAATGAAGAACTAAATGAAAAGCAAACATCATCCTCGGAAGATGAGGACTCACCAAATAACGCTGTTGCTGAAATCATCAGAGGGAAACTACTGATGATGTTGAGACTGACAACCTGCCCCTGTATCATTATACGATAGAGCATAGAAAGTATGCGTCAGTACTTTGAATATACTGAATAAGTGAGACATACAATAATCATGGAAAAATAAGCAACTGATACTGCATACTGGTAGAAGCGGAGCTAATACTGTGAAACGGTCAAAATGACCCTGACTGACCGTCATAAACATCTCCTAGATCTGAGTGACTGAACTGAGCTAAACTGAGACTGAGCTGAACTGAACTGTATTGACACGTGGAAGAGTGTATAACTGACATATAACCATGTGATCTAAACGTGGAGTTCGATGTGTACACCTTATCGAACAAAGCCCACTGTACCTTGCCAGGGTATAGTGACTGAGCTGGGTGATCATAAGTATGGGGCCGTTGGGCCAATAACCTACGGTGGCATTGTAGTTCTGGGAACGTGGGTGCGCTGGAACCTCTGTCCGCTCGATGCTAAGTACTACTACCACTGGATAGTCCTAACTTGATTATAAGCTGATAGCTCAAAGCTGGGGTCCTGGACTAGGTCAGGAATACTTATTTGGAAGTAACGTGATAGTCAGTAGGACCAAATAACTAAAAACTAGTGTTATAAGACTGGTCAGAACTGCTTATCTGGAAGTATCGTAATCATCTAAAGAACTATTTGTTAACTGATATTGATGGTTCTAAGACTAGTTAGAGCTGCTTATCTAGAAGTGTTGTAACCATCTAGACTAACTGATAATCTGTAATTAAAAACTAGGACTGAGAGGTATTACTGACAGCTCAAGAAAACTAACTATAGTCAAATTGATCAACTGACATTACTATAAGACTCTGAGGGTGCTAGGTACTGATTAAGACAGAGTCTAGCAACAAGCTAACTTGCTCACATAATTATAATGACACTTAGGTTATAAGCCTTACAGGAATCAACAACAATCTCATTATAAAAATCATGCAAGACTCTTTCAACTGTAATTAAGGGCTAGGACTAAGCACACATTTCATGAAGAATAATATCCACATATATAATAATATATAAAAGCTTTCAAGAATTTAATAGAAACACGATCTAGAAGAAAACCCATAATTTGACAGAGCATAACCCTAGCTTTGAACTTTAGGGCATGAAATTGATAAAGTTTTTAGAAGGGTTTTGGGGAAAAAGGGAAGAAAAATTCCCTTGTTAAATTCCGACATAACTGGATTTTAATTTCCTTGGAGAAATCCCTGATAATTTGAGAAGAAAACTTGAAAGCCCTAGCTTTCTTTGAGAGAATTGCCTGAGTATATCGTACTTCTGCTATATGGTTTTTTTGGAAGGAATTAGGGAGAGGGTCTGCTATAACTCTAAAATCCCTTCTAAAAACACCCTAAACGACGTGGTCTAGGAGTTAAGCTGGTAGGGTTTTATGAAATTACCCCTGAAACACTTAATGAAATTTCTGCAAGTCAGGTGGTACGACTTAACCTATGAGTCATACCATAATCCTATGGTCCGTACCACGAGGCATGGTTAGGGACTCTTCTCCAACTCAATCCTATAAAGTTCTTCACGGATGCCTCCTACGACTCGCACCTACATCCTACGATGGGTGTTACGACTCATTATAAGACCCTAAATATGCATCTGATCTTTCCAACGACTCACCTTACAAGTCATACCGTGGTTCCACGAGTCATACTTTAACTTGTGGTCACTCAGGATTTTTCCCTGTCAGAATCTCTGTATTTTTCCATGATTTCCATGTATGAGCTGTACCTCCATTATACAATTCGTAACTCCTAGTCGTGGTTCCTCCAACCTTAATCTTTGACATACCCCATCTCCCCAGTTATGGGTCTTGGTACAAGTCGTACCTAGGTTGTACGGGTTGTACTATGTCTCATACTGAGGCAAATTTTGCCAGTTTTCTACATAATCAACTTTTAAATTTCTAGGCTAGTCTTGGAAAGTTATGGGGTGTTACAGTATCTCCCCCTTGGGAAAATTCGTCCTCGAATGAAGGCTAAATAAGTTGAGAGATTGGGAAAAGGGATGAAATTCCCAAACTGAAAACTATAAATTGATTTCTGAAGGAGTAACTGACTCTAAACTGAAACAGGCATACTAACTGAGTTGAAACAACTAGTGTGCACATAGAAAACATTGATAGAGCTAATAAGTACGAAACTGAATATAGTACCGAGGAGGAATTTAATACCTGATGCTGAAACTTGAATGGAAGGGAATACATGGGGATATTTAGCCATTAGGTCTACTTCTACTTCCCATGTGACCCCCTTAACTAGCTGGTTCCTCTACAAGACTTTTACTGAAGTGACCTCCTTGTTCCTCAGCTTACGAACCTGATGGTCTAGGATTTGAACTGGGACTTCTTCGTAAGAGAGACTATCCTTCACTCCCATACTTTCTAGTGGCACAACTGAGGTCAGATCACTGATGCACAAATGCTAACTCTTAAGGTGATTGTAACTCATTGGCCACACTGCTAATTCGTCTCAGAATCCTGTAGGGTCCTACATACCTTGGACTGAGTTTCCTTTTCTTTTCAAACCTCATCACCCCTTTCATGGGTAAAATTTTCAGGTAAACCCAATCATCTATGGAAAATTCTAACTCTCTTCTCCTCTCATCAATATATGATTTCTGTTAGCTCTGGGCTATTTTTAACCTTTCTCTGATAAGTTGCACTTTCTGCATAGCCTCATGAACTGAGACTGGACTTATCAAGGTAGCTTAGCCAACTTCAAACCACCCTATAGGAAACCTACACCTTCTACCATATAATGCTTCAAACGGGGCCACATGAATGCTGGAGTGGTAGCTTTTGTTGTATGCAAACTCTATGAGACATAGGTGATCATCCCAAATGCCATTGAAGTCGATCTCACAAGCTATCAACATATCTTCTATGGTTTGAGTAGTCTGCTCAGCTTGTTCATCTGTCTTAGGGTGAAAAGCTGTGTTGAGCTTGACCTGAGTATCGAGTCCTTTTTGAAATGATTTCCATAAATGCGAGGTGAATTGGGTACCTATATCCGAAATGATGGATAAGGGAACTCCATGTAGTCTGACCAACTCTCGGATGTACAATCTAGCATAATCCTCAGCTGAGTTTATAGTATTAACTGGGAGGAAATGTGTTGACTTTGGTCATCCGATCTATTATCACCCAAATTGAATCATGTTGCCGACGAGTATGAGATAAACCTGTAGTGAAGTCTATATTCACCTCTTCCCACTTCCATATGGGTATGATGATATCCTGAGTCAAATCCCCAGGTCTCTGATGTTCAACTTTAACCTGCTAGTAGTTCGGGCACTTAGCCACAAATTCTACAATATCTCTCTTCATGCAGTTCCACCAGTAGATTTCCGATAGGTCATGATACATTTTAGTGGCACCTGGGTGGATAGAATATCTGGAGTTGTGTGCTTCTGCCAGTATTCGCTATCTCAGGTTGTCTATGTCTGTAGCACATAATCTGCCCTAGTAGCGAAGTACACCATCTCCCCTTTTGGAGAAGGTCTCCACTTTTTTTCTTAAAACTACTTCTTTCAGCTTAAGCAGTATGTGATCTTCATCTTGCTTTTACTTAACCTTAACAACTAACGAGGATTCTGACCCACTCTGCATTACTACTCTATCCTCAGCTGAATCCACCAACTGCACTCCTAACCAAGCTAACCTGTGAATATCCTTTGCTAGCTCTTTTTTGCCCTATTCAACATGAGCAACGCTCCCCATGGACATCCTGCTTAAGGCATCTGCCAAAATATTTGCCTTGCCTAGGTGGTACAACACACTCATGTTATAATCCTTCAATAACTCCAACCACCTTCTTTGACGAACGTTCAAATCCTTCCGACTGAACACGTACTAAAGGCTCTTGTGGTCATCAAAAAAATATACATGAACCCCATAAAGGTAATGCCTCTACATCTTTAAAGCAAACACCACTGCCGCCAATTCAAGATCATGAGTCGGATAGTTCTTACAACTTTGAGCTGTCTGGAGGCATAAGCTATCACCTTACTCCGCTGCATCAGAATGCAATCGGGGCCAACTCTGGAAGCATCACAATAGACTACGAACTCATTTGTTCCTTCTGGCAAGGTCAAAACTGGAGCTGTAGTGAGTCAAATCTTTAACTCTTGGAAACTCTTCTCACATGCATCTGACCATTGAAACTTCACCTTTTTCTGAGTTAGCTTAGTCAAAGGAGATGCAATAGAAGAAAATCCTTCTACAAACCGTCGATAATAACCGGCTAGACCTAGGAAACTCTTAATATCTGTTGGAGAAGTAGGTCTTGGCCAGTCTTTTGCCGCTGCTATATTCTGAGGATCTACCTGAATACCCTCACTTGAGAGCTCATGACTGAGGAAAGCTATAGACTTCAGCCAGAACTCACATTTGCTGAATTTAGCGAACAACTGGCGGTCTCTGAGAGTCTGCAACACTATCCTCATATGGTTATCATGCTCCTCTTCATTTTTGGAGTATACCAAGATATCATCTATGAAAACAATGATGAACATATCCAGATAATGTATGAATATCCGGTTCATCCGGTCTATAAAAGCACCGAGGCATTAGTTAGTCCAAAGGACTTAACCACAAATTCATAGTGTGCATACTGAGTTTTGAAGGCTATTTTTGGTGTGTCACATTACCTGACCCTAAGCTGATGATACCCTGACCTAAGATATGCCTTGGAAAAACAACTAGCTCCTTGAAGCTAATCGAACAATTCATCAATCCTGGGTAGAGGATACTTATTCTTAATTGTAACTTTGTTCAGTTGATGGTAGTCAATACAAATTCTGAGAGTACCGTCTTTCTTTGGAACGAACAACACTGGAGCTCCCCATGGAGAGATGCTGGGCCTGATGAAACCCTTATCTAGAAGGTCCTTCAGTTTTTCCTTCAACTCCTTAAGCTCAGATGGAGCCATTCTATAAGGAGGAATAGATATGAGCTGAGTGTTTGGAAGAAGGTCCATGCCAAAGTCTATTTCTCACTCGAGAGGGACTTCGGGAAACACATCAGGGAATTCGCTGACAACTAGAACTGACTGAATCATTGGGGTCTTAGTTAGATGCACCCTTTTGAAATGAGCTTCCTTTCATTAAGGTAGGAAATAAACTGATCCTTAGGCGCTGAAACACTACCCATCCATTCTAAGATTGGCTCATTTGGAAACTGAAACCTGACGACTCTAGTTTTGCAGTCAATTGAGGCATAACCAGAATGTAACCAATCCATGCTAAGAATGAGGTCAAAATCAACCATGTCTAGATCTACTAGATCAATTGGAATTACTTTACTCAACACTAAGCCTGGGCAGTTTCTATATACTCGACTGGCTCTAATTGAGTCACCAACTGGGTTAGAGATTAAGAATGGTTCCAAGAGGACTTTCGGACTGATCTCAAATTGAACAACTACATAAGGAGTCACGAATGATAGTTTGACTCCTGGATCTAGTAGGGCATAAACATATATATGGAAAAGATGTAACATCCTGTGACCACGTCAGGTGAGATCTCCTGGTCCTGACGAGAGGACAAAGCGTAAAAATGATTTGGCGCTAACCGCCATCCATACCTAAAGTATTACCCTGCTGAGCTGGATGGCCTGCTGAAGTGGTAGACTGAGTTTTCCCTCGTCCTACTGATGGATACTCCTTTATCTATAACCTAACTTTCCATATCCAAAGCAACCCTATTTGCCGATGTGGAATTTACCTGGATGGTTCTTGCCACACTTAGGACAAACTGGGTAAAGATTGTTGGCACTGTAACTCTAGGACTGAGAGCCAGATGCTCTACACTTCCGATCCTTGCGGGATAGAAAAGAAAGGGTGCTGGCTGATGTGGGTGTTGGAGTTCTCTGTTGTTGCTGCTATGGGAGACTACTACTATCGGACCTCTGGTGACCATAATCCAACCGACCTATTCTACCCCGCTCAATATCCTTAAACTTCTCTGTCTCAATATGCTGTGCATGAATGATGAAACTAGAGAGGTCGATGTCCTTGATGATCATTGCAGTTCTGCACTTCTTAAGTACCAAATTTGACACTCCATTGACGAATTCGAGCATGCGAGCTCTTGGATCAGCAACCATCTCTGGAGCATACCTTGAAAATCGAGTGAACTCCAATGCATATTCCTCCACTGTCCTGTTACCCTGTCTCAAGTTCATAAATTCAGCGACCTTTGCCTCCATCAATTCCCGAGGAAAGAATCTATATAGAAATGCCGTAGCAAACTCATCCCACTCTACTTATCCTGCTTCTATTGGCCTCCTTTTCTTCCACTTATTGTACCAAATCTGAGCCACCCCTTTCAACTAGTAGAAAGCCAGATCAGCACTCTCCACGGAACTAACACCCATAATTAGGGTGATCTTCTATACCTCATCCACAAATTCCTGGGGGTCCTCTCCAACCTTGGATCCATGAAAAGATGAGGGTTTTATTTGGGTGAAGTCTCAAACTCTGGCAACTGTTGCAAACCCATTTAAATTCACTAGAACCACCTGTTACTTCACTCAAACCCTAAGGGGCTGTTGGAACTTGTGGGGAAGGTCGGTTGGTATTGCCAGCCCTCCTTCCATTTCCTCATTTTGGAGGCATATTTTCACTGAAACGAATAGGTCATAAGTTAGGAGGACATTTTTAGGATTCAACTTTAATGCATGATAAGGAATGTGAACAAAAAGGAGTTTTTCTAATAACGTCTTGTAGCCTCCCCGTCATAAATGTGGCGTGCTTCACACCCATGAAACGAAATCTACTTGATGCATCTTTCAGACATTCTAGGATACTCTAAACCTAGTGCTTTGATACCAAGTTTTTCATGACCTGAGTCTTCACCCTGGACGAGACACGGTGCTTGGTGCCACAAGTGGCCCCAAGCGAACCCATGGTCTATCATCACACTGGTAACTAAGTAAGCATATGCAGAAGCTGGGAAAAAATAAATATCCAAATAAAACTATTTTGGAAATAGTAAACACAACTATACTGAGCACTGAACTTCTATGTCTGAACGCCAACTACTAACTGGCGAGTTGCTGAGACAAGCCCCCAGCTAACTCTAAAATCTAACTAAATGAAGAACTAAATGAGAAGCAAACATTGTCCTCGAAAGATGAGGATTCACCAAATAACATTGTTGCTGAAATCGTCGGAGGGAAACTACTGACGATGCTGAGACTGAGAAACTGCGCCTGTATCATAATATGATACAACATAAAAGTATGCAATACTTTGAATGTACTAAGTAAGTGAGATATACAATAAGCATGAAAAAATAAGCAGCTAAATTGAAAAAACATGAAATGACCAACTGATACTGCATACTGGTAGAAGTGGAGCTAATACTGTGAAACAGTCAAAATGACCCCGACTGACGGTCATAAACATGTCTTGGATCTGAGTGACTGAATTGAGCTAAACTGAGACTAAGTTGAACTGAACTATACTGACAAGTGGGAGAGTCTCTAACTAACATATAACCACGTGAGCTAAACATGGAGTCCTATGTATACACCCCGTCAGAGAAATCCCATTGTACCTTGCCAGGGTATAGTGGCTGAGCTGGGTGATCACAAGTCTAGGGTCATTGGGCCAATAACTTACAGTGGCAATGTAGTTCTAGGAACCTGGGTGCACTAAAACCCAGGTCAACTTGGTGCTAAGTACAACACCCACTGGATAGTCCTAACTTGACTACTAAGCTGATAGCTTGAAGCTGGAGTCCTGGACTAGGTCAGGAATACTTATCTCGAAGTAACTTGAGAGTCGGTAGGATCGGCTAACTGAAAATAGGTGTTCTTAGACTGGTCAGACCTGCTTATCTGTAAGCATCGTAACTGTCTAAAGAAATAACTGATAACTAATACTATTGGTTCTAAGACTAGTCAGAGCTGCTTATCTCGAAGCATCGTGACCATCTAGAGAACTAACTGATAACTGATAATTGAAAACTAGGACTGGGAGGTATTACTGGCACCTTAGGAAAACTGACTATAGTCAAACTGATTAGTTGACATTACTGTGAGACTCTGAGGGTGCTAGGTACTGATTAAGACTGAGTCTAGCAACAAGCTAACTTGCTCACATAATTATAATAACACTAAGGTTATTAGCGCTAGAGGAATCAACAACAATCTCATCTAGAAAATCATGCAAGACTCCTTCAACTGTAATTAATGGTAAGGACTAAACACATTTTATAAAGAATAATATCCACATATGTAATAATAGATAAAAGCTTTCAAGAATTCAATAAAAACACGATCTAGATGAAAACCCATAATTTGACTGAGCATAACCCTATCTTTGAACTTCAGGGCATGAAATTGATAAAGTTTCTAGAAGGGTTTTGGGGCACAAGGGAAGAACAATTCCCTTGTTGAATTCCCACATACCTGGAGTTGAACTTCCTTGGAGAAATCCTTGAGAATCTGAGAAGAAAACTTGAAATCCCTAGCTTGCTCTGAGAGAACTGCCTAAGTAGATCGTACTTCTGCTTTTTGGTTTTTTGAAAGGAATGAGGGAGAGGGTCAACTATAACTCTAAAATCCCTCCTAAAAACACCCTAAACGACGTGTTCTAGGAGTTAAGCTGGTAGGGTTTTACGAAATTACCCCTGAAACACTTAATGAAATTTCTGCAAGTCAGGTGGTACGACTTAACCTATGAGTCATACCATAATCCTATGGTCCATACCACGAGTCATGGTTAGGGACTCTGTTCCAATTCAATCTTATAAAGTTTTCCATGGATGCCTCCTACCACTCACACCTACATCCTACGATGAGTGTTATGACTCGTAATAAGACCCTGAATCTGCATCTGATCTTTCTAATGACTCACCCTACAATTCGTACTTTGGTTCCATGAGTCGTACCTTTAATCGTGGTCACTCAGGATTTTTCCCTGTCAAAATCTCTGTATTTTTCCATGATTTCCATGTACGAGCGGTACCTCTATTATACAATCCGTAACTCCTAGTCGTGGCTCCTCTAACCTAATCTTTGACATACCCTATCTCTCTAGTTACAGGTCCTGGTACGACTCGTACCTAGGTTGTACGAGCCGTAATGTGTCTCATACTGAGGCAAATTTTGCCACTTCTCCACAGAATCAACTTTTAAATTTCCAGGATAGTCTTAGGAAGTTATGAGGTGTTACAGGTTGTGGCCATGGTGAATGGTTGACTGTTTAAAAGACTAATTAAACTTGATTCTGATTCTTCAATTATGGTTGTTTGTTTTTATTTGTGTTAATTTATTATTTATGAGATTGATCACCTTGTAAGTAATCCGTTGGCTCTCGATTGAACTTGGGAAAGGGAATCGAAAGGGTTACTAATAAATACAGAATGAGAATTCAAAGACCCTTGAATTCATTTGTGATCGGATAGAAGTTGTTGTTGAGGATAGGGATATACCCTTCAACCCTATTTAGTTGAAATATAAGTAGGCATAACAAGCGTTTCGTTGTTCTCCTTCGACCATGTGGATTTAGGCATTAGGGTTCATGAAATAGTTCTTGGATGCTAGGGATAGTGCAAATAAATGGGACAGTAACTTGCAACTAACAACCATAGAAAGAATCAGGCTAGTTTAATTACGTCTGGAAAACTCAGCTTGAAACCAACCAAGTGCCATTGCCCTAGTCTATCATCATTATTGATATAGTATTAAGCTTGCATTTGTTTTAATTAATTTTCTATTTAACATTTTAGTAGTTTTAATTTTCCAAATCAATCTTCATTTTACTGATTTTGTAGATTAGTGAAATCAAAGTGCAACCTTATAACAATTAATTGACAAGTTCCTAAGATACAGCATCTAGACTTCAAAATTCTATATTACTTGATGACCACGTGCGCTTGTGTGCGCTTGGATGACATCATGTTACCACACGACCCGTGAAGGGAGTCGAACGGGTCGTGGTCGGAGTGTTGAGTTGAAAGTGGGGATTTCCAGTGGAGAAGAAAAGTGAGGACCACGAATCAACCAGTGACCTAACGACCCTTTAGGTCATTCGTGGTCACTGGCAGTGAGGTTTTAACAGTTTGAATTCCAGGGGCATTTTTGTAACTTCCCATTTTTTTAATGCCTACACCATGTCGTTTTGGGGTTATAACTAAGGGATTTTAGGGAGTTATTCGATGTTCTTTCCCCATTCTTCTCATTCTCTCAAGTTCAATATGTAGAAAAACTCAGTCTAGACATACAGAGCAAGATCAAGGGTTTCAGTTCTACTTAGATTTCTTAAGCAATCTCTCAGGGGGAATCTTTACTCCAGGTATGTGAGATTTCAACAAGGGAATTGTTCTTCCCTTGTGCCACAAAACCTTCCTAAATATTTATCAGTTCTAGCCCCTTTTTGTATCAATGTTAGGTTTTTCTGTCAGTTAGAATACAAATTTCCTTCTTGTTATAATTTTCATGATTCTTGAAAGTTGTAGTTAGTTATACTTTATGTTGATATCTCTTTCCATGAGAAATGTGTTTAGCTCTAGTCTGTAATATGTAGAATGAAGAATCTTTCCTAATTGTCCAGATACAAATATTGTTTGATTCCGATAGTTCCTATAATCAATAGAATAATACAGTTAGATTATCCAAAAAGTTGAATGATTGATTGTTTAGTCCCAGTCAGTACTTAGCCTTTTCAGTATCTTACAAAAATGTTAGCTGATCAGTTTGACTATACCCATTCTCTTGAGTAGTTTAGTGAAACTCCATAGTCTCAGTTATCAATTGTCAAGTTGTTCTTTAGATAGTTTTGATGCTTTTAGCTAAAACAGCTTTGACCAGTCTTAGAACCCTTAGTTTCAGTTATCATGTCCTTCAGACTCTTAGGTTGCTTCTAGATAGGTATTCCTTACTTAAGTGTTGGGACATCAGGTTCGAGCTATCAACCTAGTAGTCACAGTTAGAACTTCCAGTGAAAGTAGGGCCTAGCACTGAGCAGGCTGGGATTCAGCGCACTTAGATTCCCAGAACTATATCACCACCATAGGTTATTAACCTGAGTGGGCCTCAGACAGTGATGACACTAGCCATGCCTTTATACCCTGGCAAGGTATATTGGGTCCTATGGATGGGGCGTATGCATCAAACTCCATGTTTAGCTCACAAGGTTAAATGTCTGTTATAGACTCTCTCACTTGTCAGTTTCGATTAGTTCAGTATAGTCTCAATTTCAGTTCATCTCAATTATTCATATTACAGTATATAGTTAGATCCTCAGTTAGTACCTGTGTTACGTTGTTACAGTTATACAGTGTTTATCAATTTAGTTGGGTATTTCTACTTTTCTTACTTACATCTTGCATACTCAGTACATTCAAAGTACCGATGCATATCTTCCATGTTATATCATATTATTATATAGGAGCAGGTTCGCAGCCATAGCATCGTCAGTAGTTCCCTTCAGACGATTTCAGCAACATTATCTTTGGTGAGTCCTCATCCTTCGAGGACGGGGATTTAGTTCTATTTCAGATTTTAGAGTTAGCTAGGGGTTTGTCCTAGTACTCGTCAATTGTTAGATGGATATTAGACAATGTATTGTTTCAATAAGCTTTGCAGTTGTTGCATAGATTTTCAGTACCTTAACAAACTTTTCTTATTTGGAGAAAGTTACGTAGTTATGTTTTTTTTTCTCAGCTTTCGCTTCTATTTAATTCAGTATACCAATGTGATGTTAAGCCATGGGTTAGCTTGGAGTCACTTGTGGCACCAAGTACCGTGTCATGTCCAGGGTGTATAATCGGATCGTGAAAAACATGGTATCAAAGCACTAGGTTTAGTCCTAGGATGTCTGAAAGCCGTGTATATTAGAGTCCTCTTCACGGGTGTGAAGCGTGCCACACTTATGATGGGGAGGCTACAAGGCATTGTTAGGAGATTTCCCTTTTGTTCATGATCCTTATCGTGCATTGAACTGATCTAAAAAATGTCCTCCTAATCCATACTCTACTCTTTTTAGATAACGATGCCTCTAGAATGAGAAAACGAAAGAAGGACCAGGAATGCTAACCAACCAAACCTACTAGCTCCAGTAGCCCCTCAAAATGATTAGGTGTCCTCCGCTGAATTTAGGGTGGCGATTCAGATGCTGGCTCAGGCCGTGAACAACTAAGTGGACCAGCAAGCGGTGCCCGTCAATACCAATAGGTCTGCAGCTGTGGCCATAGTCTGGGATTTCACACCAATGAATCCCCCATCTTTTCACGGATCTAAGGTAGAGGAAGACCCGCAAGAGTTTGCGTACAAGATCTAGAAAATCACACAAATCATGGTGCCACTGCTATGGAGAGTGATGAATTGGTTCCTACCAGTTGAAAGGGGTGACTTAGATTTTGTACAAGTAGTGGAAGGAAGGGAGGCCAAATGGAGCAGGTCCGGTAGAGTGGGACGAGTTTGTTACGACGTTCCTTGACATATTCTTTCCTCGGGGGTTGAGGGAAGCTAAGGCTACCAAATTCATGAACTTGAGGTAGAACAGTATGACAATGGAGGAGTATGCATTGGAGTTCACTCGGCTGTCGAGGTATGCTCTAGAAATGCTCGTTGAGCCAAGGAATTGCCTGCTCAAATTTGTTAGTGGATTTTCGGATTTGGTGCTTAAGGAATGCGGAACTACGATGCTTATCAAGGACATCGACCTATCTAACCTCCTAATTCATGCACAATAGATAGAGGTGGAGAAGCTGAAGGAAATTGAGAGGGACAACAAACGGCCGAGAACAGACCAGTAAGTATGGCCAGTAGAGATGGGGTGGGGGTAGTCAACCACAGCAGCAGAAACCTCCAGTACCCTCATCAGCTAGTTCCCCTTCTTTTTGATCCCGCAAGGACCGAAAGGGTGAAGCATCAGGCTCCCAGCCCCAAAGTCACGTCTCCAGCAGCCACACATTTCTAGCCTACCCTAAGTATAGCAAGAATCACCCTGAGGAGTGTCGTTTAAGCAAGGAGGGTTGTTTCGATTGTGGACAGCTGGGTCACAGATTGAGAGATTGTCCGTCAGCAGGATGGGTGAAGACCCAGTCTACTACCTCAGCAATCCTAGTAGGTCGTCCAGCTTAGCAGGGCACTATTTCAAGTACAGGTGGCGGGCAACGCCAAAACCATTTTTATGCTATGTCTTCTCGTCAGGATCAAGAGAACTCACTTGATGTGGTTACGAGTATATTGCACCTTTTCCACATTGATGTATATTCCTTGTTAGATCTAGGAGCTACACTTTTCTTCACGACTCCATATATTGCTGTTCAGTTTGATATTATTCCAAAAGTCCTCAAAACTATTTCAGTTTCTACTCCGGTTGCTGAGTCAATTAGAGCCAGTAGAGTATTTAAAAGTTGCCCAGTCTCAGTGTTGAGTAAAGTTATTTCAGTTAATCTAATAGAGATAGACATGGTCGACTTCGGCCTCATTCTTGGCATGGATTGGTTACATTCCTATAATGCCTTAGTTGACTGCAGAACTAGAGTCGTCAGGTTTCAGTTTCCTAATGAGCCAGTCTTAAAATGGAAGGGTAGTGCTTCAACGCCTAAGGGTCGGTTTATTTCCTACCTTAAGGTCTGAAAAATGATTTTAAAGGGTTGCATATATCACTTGGTTAGGGTCAGGGATTCCAGTTTCCAGACCTTGACTATTCAGCCTGGTCTAGTTGTTAGCGAATTTCCCGACGTCTTCCCCAAAGATCTTCCCAGAGTCCCTCTCGAGCGGGAGATAGACTTTGGCATAGACATTCTTCTAGGCACTCAGCCCATCTCCATTCCTCCTTCTAAAATGGTTCCAACTAAGCTTAAGGAGTTGAAGGAACAACTGAAATACCTTCTAGATAAGGGCTTCATCAGACCCAGCATCTCTCTATGAGGTGTTCCAGTCCTATTCGTGCAAAAGAATGATGGTATGCTCAGAATATGCATCGACTACCATCAACTGAACAAAGTTACCGCTAAGAACAGGTATCCTCTACCCAGGATTGATGACTTGTTCGATCAACTTCAGGGAGGTAGTTGTTTCTCCAAGATAGACCTCAGATTGGGATACCACCAGCTCAGGGTCAATGAATGTGAAATTCTAGGGTTTGACCCAATTTAAGTTCAATTTCTTGATCTCTACTTCACAAGTTCTAAATTGTGAAATTCTAGGGTTTGACCCAATTTAATAAAATTATCCATGATCTCTCTATGGATTCAATTCTCTCATGTTACAATTGACGAAATATGGTTATTAGCGCATATTTGACTCTCAAATTTCTTACAAATTCTTAATTTCAAGTTTATGGTGATTTTGCCCTATTATGCATGATTTATGAATTTCAAGCTTATGAGCCCATGATTTCTAGTATGATGAATTATCAAAGTATGCATGAATATTTATGAATTCTTAAACTATGAAGCCTTATTCAAGTATGTATGATTTCATGACTTGGGCAAGCCATGTAAAGTCAAGTATGTTTCTCCATGATTTTTAGCCAAGCCTTACAAGATAAGTTTTAAAGAAATGTTTTGGAGTCAAGACTCCTAAGAAATAGATTTAAGCTATGATTTTAGAAGACGGTTATGAGAGATATACATGTTTTTGGGAGTAGTGTCTAGCACTGAGTAGGGCCAGGGATTTTGAGGACCCGGGTATCATAACTACGTGCCACCGTAGGTATATATTCATATTTAGGACCTCTCAAGAGAGTCTCCCGCCCGATGGCACACAGTGATATCACAACTTAATCGTTCTTTGCCCTAGCAAGGCTTAGGATGACTTTTCCCACTTGAGCGAGATAATTGGGGCATCATGTAAGCTCTATCATGATGGTATCGATTATGATGAAGCCTTCTATTTTTCCTCATGTTTTAAGATACTTATGTTCATGACTTATCATACTATTTTTTATAGCATATTTGACCCGTTGATTAGTTTATTAGTTTTCACTTATGATATTCAAGTATGGTACACTATATGATTTCTATTTCTAAACCTTGGGTCATTATATTCAGCTTATGATGACTATCTCATGACTATGGTTACTTCAGGAATATGGTTTTTAACATGTTTTCCTTACTCTCATGTTCTATCTTGTTTTATATTCATAATTTCAGACTATCATTTTACTAGCATGTTTTACTTTCTTTACATACTCAGCACATTTAAAGTATTGACCGCTTACTCTATGCTATATCATCTCATGATATAGGTTCGGATGACCAGTCTCAGTCCCGACATTAGCTTACTTCCGCTCCAGTTTAGTACCATCCCAGTTTTGGTGAGTCCTCATGATCTGAGGACGACAATTTTGGTCTATGTTTCTTTTTCTGTATCTTTCAGTTTCAGACTTAGCGAACCAGTTGGGGGTGTTGTCCTATTAGCGCATCTTATGATTATAGGATTTTTAGAAAACTATGTATAGATGGTTCAGCGTTGTTGACTCGTGTTTATGCTTATGTTTTTATGTTATGTAGATTTCCGCTTATGATGAGTTCTAGTTTATTTTTTGCTTTAAATATGCCTCTTATCATGCTATGTATGTACCATGGTTAACTTGGATTCATTTTTGATTCTAGGTCTCATGTCTCGATTCGGGATCCATGCTCGGGTCGTGACATCACTCATATGACTTAGCCTCCTATGCCATAACTATGATGAAGTATCATTCTCCACCAAATTTACTGAGCCTCTAGAAATAGATCCCTGAAATACATACAAGTTAGACAACTTGTTACCTCGATCCACCACCATTGAACTTTTAGTAAGTTTCCATTGGCCACCACCAAGGGTATTACAATAACCATCATCATCAAGACTTCCTATAGAAATTAAATTTAGGTGAACATATGGAGCATGCTTGACATTGTTAAGAACTAATTTGGAACCATTGTTACTTTTTAAACAAACTGCGCCAATGCCAAGTACCTCAACCTCATCATCATTTCTATTTTAATCATTCCAAAATTACCTGGAGCATAAGAATAAAATAATTCCTTCTCTGGGGGTGACATGAGAGTAGCACCAGAATTTACAAACCAACTAAACTCACCACAAACAAGATTAATGAGATTTTCACCTAAAGCAACAAGAAGATCATCTTTAGCAACAATAGAAACACGATTTTCATTATCGCCATCTTTCTTTTATCGTCTCATATCTCTCTTGTGCCTGTAATAATATTTCTTAATATACCCCTTCTTATTGTAATAGTCATATATAAAGTTCTTGTATTTTGACTATGCTTTGCTTCTACTTTTATCTCTGCCATTCTGAGCCATAAACTTGCTTCTCCCCTATATTCAGTAACCAAAACATTAGAGTGTAAAACTGAAGAAGATGAGGCCCGAGATCTTCTTCTCATATATTCATTTAAGACATCACTCTTAGTATATTCCATAGTTACAACACCATTGGGAGTAGAATTATTCAAAGAAACTCGAAGGGTTTCCCCAGAGTCTTGTGGAGTATTAAGAAGTCAAAGTCCTTATATTTCTTCATCGAACTCTAACCAATTCCGAAAAGTTGGTCAAGAACACCCTGAAAATTATTTATATGATCAGAAATAGGATTGCCTGTTTATATGTGATGTTCATCAATTTTTTCAGTAGGAACAACTTATTATTGACAATCTTTGTAGCATAAAGTGTCTTGAGTTTATTCCAGAAACTTCTAGCATGTGTCTCATTCATAATATGGTTTCTAATATTATCTTCAACTCATTGTATAATATAGCCACAAACCTATAGGTGCTCAAATTCTCAATCCTCATCATTCGTAGATTCAGGTTTGTTAGAAGCAAAAACAAGTAAATGCATTTTCTTGACAAATAGAAGATCTTTTATCTTTCCTTTTCAAATATGATAATTATTACCATTCAAACTCACCATCTTACTCATAGTTGCCTCCATCATTCAAATAGATAATAAAAATAACCACAAGCCTGATATCACCTTGTTGGGAAAAATAAAGCACAAATAAAAGTGCATGACAGGGTAGCAACAAAAGAATACCCAAGTGTAAATTTTTTCAATCTATTTGAACCAAAGAGGAGACCCCAAAACTAATTTTAAATTGGTCTAAGAAGTAGATAATTACCAAAAAATATAAATATCATAATACAAAAATAACCAACCACACAAGATACAAAGTTTACGTGGAAAATATCTTCAGTATGAAAAGTAAAAACTACGGGACCAAAACTCCACTATAATAAACAAGAGTTACAAGAATGTTCTCTAAAATGGCCACCAAATAAGTGCCAAAAGGCGAGTAATAATATATATAAGATAGCACCAAAAACTAGAGAAGAAAAGGAGAAAAATCACTCAAAAACACAACTACTGTTCACAGGCAGAATTCTGGAGCTACAAGACTCCAAATCCACTTCTGTCAGTTCTCAATCAAAGATTAAGATGATAGGAATAACATATCAAATAAATCAGCTCAATCCGATAAGAAATGAAGTGAAAATCGCAATTTGAAAAAGGCTGTTGTTGCTAAAAATATTTGTACGAAAATTTGCCCTTTTTCGCTATTTTGGCTGCTGTAATTTTTCTCTGGTATCACTAAAATAAGACCTAAAGAAGCCTTACATATGCACCATGATAGTGAGTTATGTTCAAAAAATGAGTTGGTCAAAACTAAGCTTTTATTTATCCACATAAGAAGTGAAAAAGACCCAAAACCCAACATTTCAGACATAGTTGTAACAAAATTTTGATTGCACAAATCTTAGTAAGTTAGAAAAGAGACGATAGGTCTAAACAATACTATAATTGTCCAAGCACCACAATAGGCGTCAAACTATTTACCTTAAAATAGTACAATTAATTTTGTAAATGTGGTTAAAAGATATGTGGATTGAATTGATAAAATGATTAGAGTGTAATGAACTAACTTGTAAAAAATAAGCGGTAAAATCGATAATTTAGTAATATGAATCAAAATATAAGATTAGATTAGTCTCAGCTCCGAGGAAATTGATTGGCAATGACATTGGAAAGTGTAACACTATGTCTTATGCACTTGAGAACTTAGTAATTTAGAGAGTTATCATGTAGCACAAATGTAAGAATGAAATCTAGATGCCTTGAAATAAGAAAGTGAGATCCTATTTATAACTAAGCATTAAGGGACAAGATTCACGGAATATGCTCTTCTTAAAGCCTTTTAATTGCTACTGCTCATTATCATCACTGTGTAACTATTGGAGATGATATCAGGATCTTGTGTAATGGTTAACATTTGGATAACTGTAATTTGGTCTGTGTTTCGTACCCGGTACGACATATTCGGAACTGGATAGGCTTTTATCATAGCATCAACTCCAGATGACTTCGTACCAAACCTATTCCTTATTGATTTCCTCATAACGAATTTATGCTGACTCAGGCCTGACTTGTTGCTTATGCCACATGTCATATTATAATTCGCCCATTTTTCCAATTCGAATATCTCCCCGTACAACATTGATTGACAAAAAACACCTTCGCAAATTGAGAGCGTTGAACATTATTGCGAGGGTTTTGAAGATTGTTGCAATATGCAAATTAGACCACCCCCACAAACAGAGCGCTTTTTATAGTGTACTCCCTTCATCTCAAATTGTTTGTCATGTTTCTCTTTTGCACTCTCCTTAAGAAAACGTTAATTAGGAGTTTTTTTTTAAAAAAAAAAAACTATTTTATCCTCATTTATATATATAATCTCTTTTCATTAACATTTACCCTATTGAG
>JACEIK010010346.1:25736-40834 GCA_018107945.1 Datura stramonium
TATCAAATAATTAATCTGAGACTACAATTAGATTAGAGTATGTAATTATCTATAAATCATATGAAGTGATCTTCCAAAAAGAGCAACAATACTAGGCAAGAAATGGTTCTAACTTCTGTAATGACCTCAATAGGTTACTTTGAGATCTTTGTTTCAATCTTTTGCTTTTTTGTATTTTGGGCTATAGGTGATAGAAGTGGCCTACCATGGAATTGGCCATTTCTTGGAATGTTTCCAGGTCTACTTCTCCATGTAAACAGAATACATGAAAGGTGCTTTGAGGTTTTTTCGAGAACTGGTGGCACTTTCTTGCTAAAAGGCCCATGGTTCACTAACATGGACATTCTTGGCACAGTCGATCCTGCAAATGTGCACTACATCATGAGCTCAAATTTCGCGAATTTCCCAAAAGGGGATGAGTTCAAGAAGATCTTTGATGTTTTGGGAGATGGGATTTTCAATTCTGACTTGGATTTATGGAAGGGGCAGAGGAAACTTGCTAGAACTTTGATCACTCATCAAATGTTCCATAATTGTTTGGTGAAAACTAGTTGGGACAAGATTGAAAATGGACTTGTTCCTGTCCTTGAAATTGTGGCTAGAGAAAACAGAGTTGTGGATTTGCAAGATGTTTTTCAAAGATTCACATTTGACACGACATGCCAACTGGTCACAGGGTATGATCCTGGCTGCCTCTCTTTCGAATTTCCTCGTGTTCCCTTCTCTAAAGCAATGGATGAGGCTGAAGAAGTACTATTCATTCGCCATTTATTGCCGGAAAGTGTTTGGAAGTTGCAAAAATGGCTAGGCATTGGGCATGAAGCTAAATTAACCAGAGCATGGCATGTTCTTGATCAAGTTATAAGCAAGTACATATCGGTGAAACGTGAGGAATTGAGCAATATTGCAACAAAATCAAAAGAAGATCAGGAAGAGGATTGTTTTGATCTCTTAACTTCATACATATTAAATGATGGTCTAAATTTTGATGATAAGTTCTTGAGGGACACCATATTGAACCTCATGATCGCGGGGCGTGACACAACTAGTTCAGCTCTAACATGGTTCATTTGGCTTGTCGTGACACATCCTGAGGTTGAAAAAAAGATCAGGGAAGAACTCGCGGTAGTTAACCCGTTGACATCATCCTCAAAATGGAGGCTTTTTAAGGAGAATGAGTTGAAAAATGCAATTTACTTGCATGCATCATTGTGTGAATCATTAAGGCTATATCCACCGGTACCATTCCAACACAAGACTCCACAAGAACACGATATTCTCCCAAGTGGACACCATGTTCATCCAAAAATGAGAGTGATATTCTCATTGTATGCAATGGGGAGGATGGAATCGATATGGGGAAAAGATTGTTTAGAATTCAAGCCAGAGAGATGGATTTCAGAGAGAGGAACAATTAAACACGAACCTTCGTATAAGTTCTTGGCTTTCAATGCAGGGCCAAGGACTTGTTTAGGGAAAGAAGTGGCTTTCACTCAAATGAAAGCTGTGGCTGCTGCTATCATACATAATTATCAAGTTGAAGTGATCAAAGGACACAAAGTTTCCCCTAATGTCTCAATTATTCTCTACATGCAACATGGTTTCAAAGCCAGAATTAAGAAGAGATGGACTTAATGGGTTTAATATTTTTACTAGTTGTGCTTTTCTGTGGACTTAATGCCATCTTCTTTACTATGCAATGTATATTTAATTAATTTTCCTGTTATATTTTATAAGTTGTGTTTTACATTCAAGTAGTAAGAAGCTCAAAAGAGAAAAGAAGTTAATGTAAGTTGATGTATGTGTTGGAGGAAAGAATTGATTATAAAGACAAGTATTTGCCTCTTTTAGTGTAACTTCGCTTTTGATTTGTTTTACTAAAGACTTGGTAAATGTCAGACCATGACAAATATATATATTTTTTCGATCCGTCTAGAGAAGAATGTCAATTTTTTTATATTTAAAAATAATTAAATTTTAAAACTTATATTTATCCTTAATGAGATATTATAGTTATATAAATACCTAAGGCTTGTTTTATGACCATAAATTTAAAATTTTGAAATTAGTCTCAGATAATAATTGTTCCAACTGCAAACTATTTTGCCTAAATTGATGAATGAATATGATAACAACTTCTTGACAGCTATTCATTCTATGGATGAGGTAAAATAGGCAGTTTTCTCAGGAAGCTCCCCCGGAACTGATGGGTTATAAGGTACTTTCATTCAACAATGCTTGGCACATTATTTCTTTGGATCTTTACAATTTGTCTTTGGACTTTTTTGATAGAGTATCTTGGAATTACTTGTGTGATGTCATGAGATATATGGGAATCCCTCTGAGCTTTAAATTGACATGATCTTGAAACTTACTTTTAATAATTGGTATTTTGTTAATGATAAATGGCTCCAGGCATGACTTTTAAATTTTTTTGAAGGTCTTAAATAAAGTGATTCCCTATCCCCTCTCCTATTTATTATTATTACTCGTATTTGGCACTGTAACGATCCACTCAGTCGTTATAGCACCTTGATGACATAAATGTGGGGGGAGTTAAAGGTTTTGCAGTTGGGGTTATGTCCTCGGATTAAGAAATGATGTGATTGACAAATTTGGAAGGGGCTAAGTTAAAAATCAAGTGGGCCCAGGCGTAGGGCCGCTGCAGCTGACTTGTTCCGCTATAACGGGACCACTGCAGTGGACGACATGAACTAGAATCCCGTAATTCTGTCCAGGTTGGGATTTAAAAACCTATTTCCATAACGCTTAGTGAATAAAAACGCTTAAAAACGAAAGTTAGGAACAACGGAAGAAAGTAAGAAGGCTAGAGAGGGAAAGGAATTCACCATACGCCATGATAATTCTCTGCAAAAACTTATAACTCGAGACAAGCATGCAGTCCATCGATTTCTTGACGACAACTTGGCGCCCAAGAAGGCTATGGCTTACCCTTGTGTTAGACTTTGATTATCAATTTATATATGTGCGTGTGATTGATGTGTTGTTGATGAATAAAATGAAAGTTATCATGCTAATCACACTAATCAAACTATAGTCAGTAATTAGTACAATAGGGAAGTAATCAGGAAAAAATGAGGAAGAAGTAATAGAGTTATCGTATTATGCAATCATGTGGGTACGAATAGTCTTGAGTATAGACCATCTGAATTCCGTATTAGATGGAAAGTCTTAAGGGCTACTTCTAAGGTATACCCCAAATAAGGCGACTGGAGTGTGGTTATGGGTGGAAGCATTGGATGGTTCATGCATTTATGTTGATTAATGAGTTAATAATTCACTTGTGATGGTCTATATGTTGTAATTTTTGCACTACGTGTTGAATTAATTGTTCCTCCAAGTGAAATAAGGGTAAGTTCATAGTAGAGTTTGGTTAATATGCAATTGTTTAGTAGATGAGCTAACTGAGAAACCTTATGAGGGATATCGAAGGGGGAAGTTTGGTCAAAGTACTTCCTGTGCTGTACTACTGCAACGGTGTTGTGACCGTCGTAGTGAAACCGTCTCCACAGAAATAACGCCACCACAACTAGGCTTAATCCAGTGAGCACGCCAGTTTTCATTGCTCTCTGAATGATTCTTGGAATAGGGTGACATAGTGAATGATTGATTTTGTGAAATGATTGTGTTATAATTTGTGTTGATTAATTCTTGTTATTGAACGTATTTTGTTAAGTTATTTGAACTATGATATATTGTTCTTGAAACTATAGGTAGAATTTGTGGTAACTAATTGAGAGAATGAGGAAACAGGTTGAGACAAAAGAATGAGACATCCTATTTATGAGATGAGAAGCTCGTGTCTGAGATGAGTATCTGAATGAGTGGATTCGTATGATCAAGCATGAGAGTGAGTACTTGAATATGAGTGGATCATGCCTAAGATGAGTATCCAGGTGTGTAGTATGGAATGGGTACACAGAAAGGTATGACTCAATGTTCATATGGCTGGGTATACGGATATGAGTACACAGACAAGTATGATGAGATGTTCATACGGCTGGGTGTACAGTACATGGATTTCTAGAGTCCCCTGCAGGTCATGACTGGAAGAGTAGAAATAAGACCTTCTGTATGTGTATACAGGTATGCATATGAGTGACAAACAACAAATATACAGATGTGATATATGATATACTGATACGATTTAGGCAGGATGCGATAAACATAATGATGAGATGATACATGATGATATGGTACCACCAGGTAACTACACGATGCAGTTTTGGTATTGAATTGTAGACTATGTAATTGTGGAGGTGCATGTATATGCTTGTACCTTTATTTTTGGGAGGACGTAACTTTGTTGGTATGGTTTGATATTTTCCTTGTTGAGTCCTTGATTTTATTAATTGATGTTGTGGTTTAATGCTTGTTTGTATGGTCACCGTGAGTGGTGAGGGAATTCCTATTGGGCAGTGGTAAAATAGATTAGCTGAGCTACTTATGTGTTATTAGTGCGGGTATAGGTTAGTCCCACTAAGGAATGTATTGTGGAAGTTGTAAAAGGTAACAGGACTAAGTTAATGATGGTAGTGACTGTGAGACAACCGGTATAGGTATAACGTCGGGGAGTGGTTAGATGTGTAGGAAAAGAATTGAAAAGGATTAGTTAGTAGTAATTAGTGTATGAATGATAAGGGGTGTTCATAGGGTTTAAACGATCGGTTGAGAAAGGAAAAGGCCAGTGAAACCAAGCTACTGCCTAAATAGGGCATCACTGCAGCGCACTAACTTCCACTGCCGCAAGACCATTGTAGTGGGTAGGTGTCCGCTGCAGTGAGATAAGAAGATAGAATAATGTTGTGAACGATAGCTAGAGTTCTAAGGGAAAGGGATATGAATATTAATCGAGTTAATTGAGTAACTTGATAGAATATAATTATAAGACGGAATCATTGTTAGAATTGGTTAATCAATGACATGTTGATTATATACTGTTGCATGAACTAATTCTAGATGACAATAATGCCTATCGGTATGTGTGGTGTACTGATACTAGCTTGCTACACCTTTTCTGGGTGTAAGTTGTGGAAGGTTTGAAGTTTCATGATTGTCGAAGTGATTTTCAGCATCGGCTCTTGCATTCCATCCATCGGTGACATTGTGTCTTTTATTTGTCAATATTCCATGTAGAGCTCTGGTACCTATATAGACTAGACCTTGGGAGAGTCAAGGTTTTTGAAAAATATTTTTATTGATATTTCAAAAACAATATTGACTTGTGCAAGTTAATAAGAATTGTAACTATTTTATTTGGTTGTTTTAAAAAGGGATTCTTTTATCGACTTAGAGTCAATATATGTGCCCAAATGACTCGCCCATTTGGATCATGACAGACATGTGCAATGCACATGTGATCATATGTATCAACACAAATTTTATAAAATGGTATGTATTATAGTGCTATAATCTCTGCTTAGCTCTATATATAGTAGTGCTATATGTGTATTGAGACTGAAGAGAAAAAAACATAAACTCAAATTAATAAACAAACAATTTATAAAATTTAAAATACTTAATTCTTGATGTAAATTTATTAGATGTTTGAAGTTGAAAAATAATTTAATTAGAAAATACATCCAAATACGATATATAATTGTAATGTTAATATATTTTTTCATGTAATATATAATTGTAATGTTAATACATTTTTTTCATCTAATATAAATGCATTTTTTTTAAAAAAAAACATGCAACTTCAAATGATACTTGGTATGATTATATTACTTAATAATACAAAATAATTATCTACATGTCACAAAAGATTTGAAAGTCAACACACACAAACCCAAAATCTTTAAAATTGAATGTGAAATCAAACCCACAAAAATATATATAATTTAAAATTTAGCTTGGAAATTAATCGTAATGCCTTGTATCAAAGAAGAAAAACATTTTATATGATGTTGCTCAAACTTTTTGAACAAATGCATAATTAGATTAGGTTAAGCCTCTGGCATGAACCTCCTATGTGATTGTATTTTTCCATTGGTGCGATTAAAATAAAGTTGGTCTATATCTGATAGTCATTCAAGGCTTACGGCTACTCTTCATTCAATGAGAAAAAGAAAGAGGAAAAAATCAAATTACTTGCTTCTACTATTCATTCAAATGACTAAAAAAGAAAGAAGAATAAAAAGAGGCATGAAATGATGAGTATGAAAATGCATCACCTTGAGTCTTGAATTGGCTTCTTGTACAAAAGAATTGCTAGTTTTAGATCTGGTGCAGGAGGTGAAGGAGGAGCCGACGGCCTGTCATCCTAGTGACGGACCATCACTATGGCATCGTAGCTCCGATGGTGGGAACGACAGTTGTCAGATTTGCGACAAACCGTCATTGGATGTGTCATGATTGGGTCCCCCTACTCTTAGGCGATGGAAGACTTGACGGACCATCAAGGAAGTAATGACCCGTCACTTCTAATGCTGGTAAGGTGAAATTCTAGACCCCTTATGGTTAAAGGTGATGGTATGGGCGACCAACCGTGGGGCGAGTGAAGGCCCGTCATTTCCACCGTCGAGATGTTCAGTGATTTAGTCCAGCCCGATTTTCCAGGGTCAGTGTTGTAATTTGTTAAGCTTCTAATCCCTAAGTGACGCTATTTTGGTGATTCTTAAGGATGTAATTGAGGGTTTTACTTAGATTATTCCTCACTCCTCTCATACACCAAGATTGGGAAAGATCAAACTCTCAAGAAAGAAAAAATTTCTCAATTTCTTCTTCTCCAATTTCCCTTGGGCATCAAAACCTAGAAAGAATCTCATCAAGCACAGGTATGTAGAGTTATGAATGAGGAAATTCTTCCACCCTCATTCCCTTTTAAAACACAATCTCATGATCTCTATTCCTTAAGTTTCAAATTGTGAAATTCTAGAGTTTGACCTAATTCAATGCAGTTATCCATGATCTCTCTATGGGTTCAATTCTCTCATATTTTGATCGATGATTTATGATTATTAGGGCAGATTTGACTCCCAAAATTTCATACTAATTTATGATTTCAAGTTTATGATAATTTTGCCCTATTATGCATGAATTATAAATTTCAAGCTATGAGCCTATGATTTCAAGTATGAAGACTTATCAAAGTATGTACGAATGCTCATGAATTCTTAAACTTACGATTTCATCATTTCAAATTATGAATCCTTATTAAAGTATGTATGTTTTCATGATTTGGGTAAGCCCATGTGAAGTCAAGTATGTTTCACCATGATATGTTTCAAAGAGATTTTTTCGAGTCAAGACTCCAAAGAAATAGATTTAAGCTATGTTTTAAAAATACGATTATGAGCAATATGCATGTTTTGGGAGTAATGTCTAGCACCGAGTAGGCTAGAGATTCCGAAGGCCCAGGGCTCATAACTATGCGCCACTGTAGGTATATATTCATATTCGGGACCTCTCAAGAGAGTGTTTTCTCCGCTCGAGGGCACACCAGAGATATCATACCTTAATCGTTCTTTACCCTGGCAAGGCTTAGGATGAATTTGCCCACTTGAGCGAGACAGTTGGGGCATCATGTAAGATCTATCATGATGGTGTCAGTTATGACGAAGCCTCCCGTTGTTCCTCATGTTTTAAGTTATTCATGTTCATGATTTATGATACTATGTTTTATGACTTATATGACTCATTGGCCAGTTTATGAATTTTCACTTATGATTTCAAGTATGATACACTATATGACTTCTATTTCTAAACCTTGGATCACTATGCTTCAACTTGCGAAGAATATTTCATGATTGTGATTACTTAAAGAATATGGTTATTAGCATATGCCCTTACTCTCATGTTCTATCTTGTTCTATGCTCATGATTTCAGACTATTGTTTTACTAGCATGTTTTACGTTTTCAACATACTTAGTACATTTCAAGTACTTACCACATACTCTATGCAGTATCTTTTCATGATATAGGTTCGGGTGGTCCAACTCAGTCCTGAGGTTAGCACGCTCCTGCTCCAGTCTAATACCATCCTAGTTTTGGTGAATCCTTATGATCCGAGGACAACATTTTTGGTTCATGACTCTTTTGTTTATATCTATTAATTTCAGACTTAGCGAGCTAGTTGGGGGTGTTTGTCATGACTCAAACATAGGCCCGAACAGAGATACGAAACCTAGAACCATGAATGGATCTAAGTCGACCAATGGCATGAACATGATAACTAAGGATCAATATTAAGCAAAACTGATAACTGGATTATGAAATAACAAAAGTTTGAATAACGAAACGTCTAGCCAATGGTAATATCATAACACTGAGTCTGAAGCTGAATATACAAATATATGTCTGAAAAGCCTCTACTAACTGAGATGCTGGGACAAGCTCCCAACTATCTCAAAGTCTAAAAAAAACTAATATGATGATGCTGAAAGATAGATTTCCTCGAAGGATGAGGACTCACCTAAAATAGGGTTTGAACTGGGACGGGAGAAGAACTAATGGCGCAGTTGAGTCTGATTGCTAGGACATGTATCATGATACAATACAACATAGAATATGCGGTCAACACTTAGAATGTACTGAGTATGTAAGGTAAGTAAAGCATGCTGAGTGAGTATAACTAAAGTCACACACATAACATAAATCATAAGATCATGAGAGTAAGGATTGCATGCTGATATCTGAAAATATGTATAGTCATAAACTGAATTTTCGTATCTGAATAAAATGACTCAAAGCTGAAAATAGAATCATATGGATTTCCATAATTGAAAACACATGTAAAAGCTTTGAAACTGATCATTGGGTCAAACCTGTTGAAAACATAATATTGTATGTCATAAACATGCATAACTGAAATCATGAGAATCAATGGGAGACTCGTCTTAACCGAAAACCACCATGTATGAGTGCATGATGATCCCACGTCTTGCCCACGTGGAGGAGGGCTATCCTAATCCTTGCCAGGAGAAGGATAAGTAAGGTGTGATATCAAGGTGTGCCCTTAGGCAGGGGGAAACACTCTCTTGAGAGGCCCCGAATATACCTATGTTGGTGCATAGTTTATGAGATCAGAGAACCTTGGAATCCCTAGTCTACTCTGTGCTCCACACTACTCTCAAAATATATATAATGCTCATATAATCACATTCTCAAAATATAACTTGAATCTGAATATTTGAGGAGTCTTAACTCCAAAACATATATCTATAATTGGATCTTGTTAGCCTTAGCTAGATCATAAAACATGTTTGTCTTGTGTGAGCTTGACCAAATCTAAAAATCATGCATACTTGAAATAGACTTAACTGATAAAAATCATAGATTCATACATGGGTAATTTGTAGATATTTAATCATCCTAGATATCTCTTCATACTAGGAATCATAAATCATAAACTTGACTTTTCATGAACTTGCATAGTTGGGCATAATGTTCTAAAATCTTGAGATCATGAATTTGTAATCAAAATAGATATAAAATATTCTCATGAATCTTAAAACATACTTTAAAACATGAAGTGAATTGACCCATAATCAAACCATAGAGAATTTCTTGAAATTGGGCTAAAACCCCACAAGATCATATACTTTAATTCATAAACTTGAGGAGAAATATGGGCATGAGGGTGAAAGGAAACTCATTCATAGCCCCACATAACTGGGTAAACTGAATCTACAGTTGTCTTTGAAAGCCAAAGATATTTGGAGAAGAACTTGAATGGTTCTAGGCTTGGTCTTCAACAAGAGGTCTAGACTTGCATGCATAGGAGGGGAATCATTATAATAGGCTTAACCCTTCTTAATATACCTCTTTCAGAGATTAATGTAGTTTAGAGCTTAGGAGCTTAGGATTTATAAAGACACCCTTACTGATTTCGCAGGAAAATTGATACTGCCAGACCTAACGAGGGACATCATGAGTCGTTAGGAGGAGTGACAACTCGTGGCCATCACTCGTTACCACTGAAAAACTTTTCCCTAAACTAAAATTCTCCAACTGACAACTGACACGATGAGTTAGTAACAAGTACGATGACTCCTTACTTCCTTTTGTTGTCACCATTGGAAGTCTCACACCATCCAAGACCTCCCAACCAATGAGCCACCTGATGAGTCGTGAAGTGACACCACGACTTGTCCCTCTATCCATTAGGTCTCCTGGACCTCAACATTTTCCCAACTTCTCTTGCGCATCACGGGCTTCCTGACGACTCGTTGAGTCATATGACGAGTCATTCCTCGACCCATCACCACTGGTAACACTTATTCCACATCCAACTCCTCCCTATCTAACGGACCACTTAATGATCCGTTAAGTGACTTCAAGGTCACTTGAAGGGTTGTTTTATCACCTGGTGAAAAATTTCTTGCTTTCAAGTTTCAACCCTTGGGTCTGATCTTAGGGACTCTTGGGGTATTATAATATCTCCCCCTTGGGAACATTCATCCTAGCATGTGGGTAAACATACTGAATAGCTGAGGAAAGGAACTCTTATCCCAAATAATGAACATCTGGAGTTGAAACTTGACGAAGTGACTAACTCTGAACTGATATATATGACTGAACTGAATTCATAAACCATACATACATGCTAGGACATGAAGGGAACTGAGAGACATGAACTAAACATGAAACTGAATAGAGTACTAAGGAGGAAACTGATACCTCAAGCTAGAACTGAGTCAGGTGGGAAAAAATATGGGTATTTAGCCATCATATCTGCTTTGGCTTTCCACGTAGCTCACTCAACAAGCTGATTTCTCCACAGAACCTTTACTGAAGCTACTTCTTTGTTCCTCAACTTCCAAACATAACAATCAAGGATCTCAATGGGAACCTCCTCATAGCTAAGGTTATCCTTCACACCTATGCTCTCCACCGGGAAAACCAAAGCTGGGTCGCCAATGCACTTTTTCAATAACGACACATGGAAAATTGAATGAAATGACGCCAACTCCAGTGGTAGCTCTAACTCATAGGCCACCTTGACAACACGTCTCACAATCCTATAGGGACCAATATATTAGGGACTAAGTTTCCCTTTCTTTTTGAACCTCATCACCCCCTTCATGGGAGACACCTTCGAAAACACCCAATCATCAACTTCAAACTTAAGTTCTCTCCTCCTCACATCAGCATATGACTTTTGACGACTCTGAGCTATTTTCAACCTCTCCCTTATAAGATGAACTTTCTCCATAGCCTCATCAACTAAATCTGGAACTATCAATATAGCTTCACTTACCTCAAACTGTCACGACCCGAACGGAAGCCCGGATCGTAACACGGGACAAAGAGCCCCGAAAGACCCCAAGTCGACCCATGGCATAAGCATACATCTAACCCGATCAAAGAAATTTAATGATCAACAACATAATCATAGAAGAAGTCTAACTTAAACATAACATTAGAATACATAATCCGAAGTTGAATTCATACATATCTCTGAAAAGCCTCTAAACATGGCGAGTTGATGGGATAAGACCCCAACTAACTCAACAAGATGAAAATGAAGATACGTAAAGAAAAATATGGATAGTCTAGTCCTCGGGGGATGAGGACTCACCAACAGCATAAAGGCTAATTCTGAGAAGCTGACTACGAACAGGGCTGAACCTGAGAGCCGGATCCTATATCATGAAATGATACAACATACAGTATGCGATCAGTACGTGGAATGTACCGAGTATGTAAGGTAAGTAAAACCGCTAATGTAATTAAAATAATTTAGAGGTAATGCATAATGTAAAACATAAATATTAAAAGTCTGAGAGTAGCCTTACTTGCATTCTTTCTGAAATCATGATCTCAATGTAACATAACATATCATAACATAATCGATTGACTCAAAGATAAATTCTGATATTTATAAGTAAAGATGAACATTAAGTCAAACCTACTTTAGAACATACTTACATATGTAAATCTCATGAGTAATGAACATGCGTAACATAAATCATGAGGAACAATGAGAGACTTGTCTTTTAACTAACATACCATGATAGAGCTTAGGTGGTCCCAACTATCACACTCAAGTGGGTAAAGCCGTCCAAAGCCTTGCCAGGGCTAGGGACGATACCATAATATTTTTATCAAGTTGAAGGCCCATTCGGGCAAGGGAAGCTCACAAGGGAGGTCCCAAAGTCATATATATAATAGTATAAACCTACGTTGGCGCATAGTTCTGAGGCATAGGGTGATCGACCCTTAGCCTACTCGGTGCTAGATATTGCTTCCAAAAACATGCATATGCTCTACATCGTTTGTAAACGAAGCTCAACATCGTCTATTGATGAAGCTCATACATCAAACACATCTCAAGGCTGAAATCATGCATATGAGAAGCTTTAACTAAAAATATACCACAAGATGAAAAAAAATAATTGAGAGTCTTTGCTCCAAAACCATGTGGTAAGCTTAATTTTGGAAAATCATACTTCATATTTAGACATGTGGGCATTGACCAAAGCTTTATCATACTTGGAAATACTCAATTCATATTGAAAACATAATTATAAACATGGGTAGCTTGAAAACATATTTTTCATCATAATATCTCATCATCATCATACATTTAGCATAAATCTCATCTATCATAAACTTCTCATCAATGGGCTTTTTAATTCATAAAACTAGAAACAGGATTTGGATTGAAAACATTATAAAATTTTCCCATAGATCATAATTCAATCGTAGAAACATATATAGATCGTACCCATGTAGAGAATTAAGGAAATCATGCATTTGGGTTAAAACCTAATAGTTTAAACATAAGAATTCATGATCTAGAGAGGGATTGGGCATGAGTGTGAAAGAATTCACCCATTCATAACCCTACATACCTATTGGTAGATGATTTTTATACTCCTTTAGGTGCCCAATAGGAAATTGAAGAGAAATTGAAGAATGCTAAGCTTGATCACCCCCTCTAGCCTTCTACCTTGCATGCATGAATGCATAAGGCCTAAAATGAACTTAACCCCTTTATAAGACATCATTCATAACTTAAAACGACGTAGTTTAGGCCTTAGAAGCTTAGGAATTATGAAATAGCCCTTACTAAATTCGCAGGAAATAACTGCCAGATAGTCCCAATGAGAGACCTAACGATTCATCCCCTCTGACAACGACTTATGGTTTGATCCATGAAGTACACTACTCAACAGGTCTCCTGGGCTCATAACAGAAGACATAACGACTCGTAACCTGGTGACCATGACTCGTGATCACCATCTGTTATGTGCACTGCCTTAGCTTCAAAAAAATCATTCCCTGTTTGGCCCCGATTGTTCCCACGAATCATGGGGACTGACCACGACCCATGGGGTCCTCCCATTAAGTACACTACTTTTCTTGCTTCTCTTTTCTTACTCACCCACCCCACGAATGATCTAACAACTCGTGCGGCCTGATCATGAGTCGTGGTCATGCCCGTGGGGATCTCATTGCTCAAGCTTCAAATTCATTCCTCGGGCCTCCCCACGAGTCATTTCAAGACTCATTGGCTCTTCTCACAGGTCACCTCACAACCCGTCCTGATGTCTAGTGCCAGATTTCAACTTTTCTCCGTTTCAACTTCCGAATTTGATCTTTTGATTTCTGGGGTATAACAATATCTCCCCCTTAGGAACTTTCATTCATGAATGTTGGAAAACACACAAAAAAGCAGAGAAATGCAATTATAATATTCAAATACTGACCATCTAAGCTGAAAACTATCGGAAGGACTACCTCCGATTCAAACTACATAGCTGAATTGAATTCATGAATCATACATACATCCATATACATAAAAGAAACTTGCGCACATAAACTGAACATGAAAACTAAATAGAGTCTGAGAGAGAAACTTATACCTCAAGCTGAAATTGAGCCGGTAGAGAATAAATGTGGGTATTTAGCCATTATATTTGCTTCGACTTCCCACATAGCTCCCCCAACATGCTTGTTCCTCCATAACACTTTAACTGAAGCTAGTTCCTTGTTCCTTAACCGTCGAACTTGGTGATCCAGTATTGCCACCGAAACCTCCCCATAACTGAGGATGTCTTTCATACCAACACTGTCCACCGGGACATCTAAAGCTGGATCACTCAAAAACTTCTTTAAGAGTGACACATGCAAAACAGGATGCACAGAAGCTAATGCTGAGGGTAACTCCAATTCATATACCACCTAACCAACTTTTTTCACAATCTGGTAGGGGCCAACATAACGAAGGTTGAGTTTTCCTTTCTTTCCAAACCGCATCACTCCCTTTATGGGAGATACCTTTAAAAACACCCAATCATCCACTTTGAACTCCAATTCTCTCCTTCTCACATGGGCATAGGACTTTTGGCGACTTTGAGGTATTTTCAACCTATCTTGTATGAGCTGAACCTTCTCCATAGCCTCATAGACCGAATCTGGTCCTATCATTGCAACTTCACCAACCTCGAAGCAACCAATGGGCCATCTGAATACAGGAGTGGTAGCTATTATTGTAGGCAAACTTGATAAGAGGCAAATGATCATCCCAACTTCCTCTGAAGTCAATTACATATGCTCTCAACATGTCCTCGAGGGTCTGAATTATCCACTCTACTTGACCATCCGTTTGCGGGTGAAATGCTATGCTGAGCTTAACTTGAGTACCAAGCCCTTTTTGAAACGACTTCCAAAACTGAGAGGTAAATTGAGTACCTCTGTCTAAAATGATGGATAAGGGCACTCCATGTGTTACACCCCATAAATTCTCAACATGTAGATGGCCTATTCGCATGTTGGCTAAGAGTTTTTGAATGCTATACATGCTAGAAAATGGCCTGGGAAAAGACCGGATAAGAGATTCATCGAACCATCATGGAAGGAGCCGGGGCAGAGCCCCTCCGCGATGGAAACATGCCACAGAGGGAGGGCCTCCGCATTGGCGCCGTGTCACGGAGGCCCTGTCCAGGACAAAGTATAAAATCCTCCAACTTCGATTTAAATGTTATAATTCATAAAATTTCCAGAGAAGTCGAGGGAAAAACATAAAGGACGAAGATTCCATTGAAATTTCCTTCCGATTACGCCGTCAAACGCGGTCCAAACTCAAATTAACTCCAGATACCGAGGTATTAAGCAGTAAGGAGCA
>JACEIK010010347.1:0-10587 GCA_018107945.1 Datura stramonium
CATCATCTATTGACGAAGCTCAATAATCAAATACATCTCAAATATGAAATCATGCATATGAGAAGCTTTAGCTCAAAACATACCACAAGATGAAAATATACTTGGGAGTCTTCGCTCCAAAATCATGTGGTAAGCTTAGTTCGGGAAATCATACCTCATACTTACACATGTGGGCATTGCTCAAAGCTTTATCATACTTAGAAATACTCAATTCACATCAAAAACATAATTGTAAACATGGGTAGCTTTAAAACATGCTTTTCATCATAATATCTCATCATCATCATACATTCATCACAAATCTCATCCTTCATGAACTTCTTCAATGGGCTTTATAATTCATAAAACTAGAAACATGATTTTTAATTGAAAACATTATAAAAATTGCCTATACTTCATAATTCAATAGTAAAAACATAATTAAATCATACCCATGTATAAAAATAGGAGATTCATGCATTTGGGTTAAAACCCAATAGATTAGACATAGGAATTTCATACTTTAGAGAGGGATTGGGCATGGGTGTGAAAGAATTCATCCATTCATAACCCTATATACCTATTGGTAGCTGATTCTTCCACTTCTTTGAATGCCCAATAGGAAATTAAAGGGAAATTGATGAATGCTAGGCTTAATCACCCTCTCTAGTCTTCTACTGCCAGGTGGTCCCAACGAGGGACCTAACGTTTCATTACCCTGGGCCACAACTCGTGGCATGGTTCGTGAAGTACACTGCTGAACAGGTCTCCTGGGCTCTTAACGGAAGACATGACAACTCATGACCTGGTGACCACGACTCATGGTCACCATCTGTGAAGTGCACTATCAGAGCTTCAACAAAATCATTCCCTGCTTGGCCACGACTCACCCCACGAATTGTGGGGACTGATCACGACTCGTGGGGTCGTCCCTTTAAGTACACTACCTGCCTTCCTTCTCTCTTCTTACTCACCCACCCCATGACTGACCTGACAACTCGTGGGGCCTGACCACGAGTCGTTGTCATGCCCGTGGGGACCCCTTTTCTCTAATTTCCAAACTCCTCACCTGGACTCCCCACGATTCACATCACGACTCGTGGGCTGTACCAATGGGTCACCTCACGACCAGTTCTATGTCTGGTGTCAATTTTTAAACGTTTCTCGATTTCAACTCGTGGGTGTGATCTTTGGGCTTCTGGGGTATAACAACTCCTCCCCTGTCACCCCCATAATCTGGCTGATCTTATGTATCTCATTAATAAACTCGTGTGGATCCTTATCCACCTTCGATATGAGGAACTCCGGAGGGTTCATCCTAAGAAAGTCCTTGACTATTGCCCTTCCGCATTCCCATTCTGGGGAACATGCGCTACCGCTTGCTAGTTGACCTAGGCGGTCAATGCCTATGCCAACATCTGGATGGCTGCCCTAAACTCCGCGTGGGCAACCTGCTCAGGCACATGATCCTCGGGGGCTGGCTGGGCTTGCTGGTGCCCATTCCCATTGCTATTCTCATGGACATTTCCATTTCAATTTCTTCTTCCATTAACTCGGTGAGGAGGCATTATTCTGTAAACGCGTGTAGCACGAGTTAGAAGGATAGAGAGACATTTCATCGCACGACTATAGATCATGAAAGAAGGGAAATTTCCTAAAACATTTCGTAGCCTCTTCATCATAAGTGTGGCGTGCTTCACACTCATAAAAAATACTCTACTTAACACGACTTTCAGAAACCCTAGGACACTTCAGAACCTAATTCTTTGATACCAAGTTTGTCACGACCTGAACATAGACCCGGATAGAGACACAGGTCAAGGAACCCCGAGAGGCTCAAAGTCGACCCATGGAATGAACATAGCGGCTAAGAGCATACAACAAGTGTAAATTTATAAAATAAAACATGCTTAAGCGGAAGTCTATACACATACCAATCGGAAATAGAGTCAACACTAACAAGCTGATTTTGCTACATATTATATGAAAAACCTCTAACATAACTGATGAGCTGATGGGACAACATCCCCAACTAACTCGATAGAATTCTGTAACTAAAATAACATAACAATGATCAATTTGAATGTCCTCGAAGGATGAGGAGTCACCACCACTGGGTAAATAGGACCGAGGGGAGAGAAGACTAATGGTGCGGCTAAGATTGATCCCTCGGACTTGTATCATGAAATGATATAGCATAAAGTATGTGGTTAGTACTTGAAATTTACTGAGTATGCAAGGTAAGTAAAAACGGATAGTTAAAATACATAAGAGAATGTTCATAAGAGTAGGACAGTATAAACATGAAGTGAAATATCATAATATAAACATAAGGGCTCAAGGTTTTCAAACCATTCATAATCTAGTCATAATCATAGTCATAAGAGAAACCTTATAAGAACATAACTTGAGAAAAAGTAACATAAACATGACAATGCATAAATCATGAGAAACAATGGGAGAACTCGCCTTAAACGACACCATCATGATAGAGCATACATGATACCCCAACTATCTCGCTCAAGTGGGCAGAGCCGTCCCAGGCTTTCCAGGAAAGGGACGTGCATGATGTGATATCACAAGGGGTAAATCCATGAATATATATACCTATGGTGGCACGTAGTTCTGAGACCACATGGTTTACCTGAACGTCGGGTCTATTCGGTGCTAGACACTGCACCCAATAACATGCACATGAGGGCTCATAGAGTAGTCGTGAAATCATTCATGAAGTTCATGGCCAAATAAATCTTAATATACTTGATCATACTTGATATACATGATTAGCCATGAATAAGGGCCCGTGAGTCAGCCAAAAGTCATAAATTCATAAATCATGAAGAACATGCATATTTCTGAAAATTCATATACTTGACATTCATAAATCCATGAAGAGTACTTGAAGAGAAATCATACCATAAATCATAATTTCATAATTTAGGCTTAGGAAAATTAAAATCATAATAGAATCATAACTTGACTTTTCATAAAACATTGCATAATTGGGCATAGATTGACTAGGATTTGAAATCATAAAAAAATTATAATCAATTTAAATATAAAATCTACCCATAGATCTTAAAACAATGTTTAGAACATAAAGGGGATTGACCCATAATCAAATCAAAGAGAATGCCACAAAATTGGGGTTAAAACCCCATAAGATCATCAAATTTACTTAAATACTTGAATTCATGAACATAGGGGGAAACTCGGGCATGCGAGTGAAGAAGAACTCTCATTCATAACCCTACATACTTGGGTAATATGATCTTACACTCTCCCTTGAAAGCCTAAAGGAATTGGAGAAGAAATTGGAGAGTTCTAGGCTTGATTTTCAAAGAGAGACCTCTACTCTTGTATGCATGGGAGTTGAATTAATTAGGTTAGGTTAATCCCTCTTAAAATCCTCCTAACAGAGCTTAAAATGACATAGTTTAGAACCTTTGATCTTAGGATTATGAAAATAACCTTAATAAAAAATCTGGAAATTGAACTCTGCTAGGAGCCACGACTTATACCGCGAGTCGTACCATGAAGTAAATACTCGTAGTAGCCTCTCGTTGTTACCACTGGTTGGATGAACTGATTCCTTAAGACCACGCCACGGGCGCCTGTCATGGTCGTTACATGGCACCACAGGTCGTGAGGCTACCCGTTGCTGCTAGACCCCCGACATTCCTCTAAACTTCTGACAACTACATCCCATGACTCATGGTTCCCCACCACGGGTCGTGACACCATCCGTGACAGCACCTCCATACCCAAAATCCACGACCCTTATCACAATCTATTACAATCACCCACGAGTCGTACCTTGACTCATTACTCCATACCCTTCTTTTTCAACTGCTAATCATGACTCATGATGACGGGTCATCACATCGACCAACGACTCATACCATGGCTCGTTAGTCCAGATCTTCACACCCAGTTTCTTACCAGGACTCCCACTAACGACTCGTCTTTCCTTCCTAGGACTCGTACCACAAGTCGTTCTGAGTAAAAATCAGATTTTTATGTTGTTCCCATTTCAAATCTTGAGTCTAGTCTTAGGCACTTTCGGGTTATTACCATTAAGTCTCTTTTCCATGGATGTAAAGCGTGCCACCCTTATGGGAAAGGGGTTAAAAGAAGTTTTAGGAAACATCCCTTCTTCCATGATTCTATCTCATGCTATGAAGTTCAACTCTTCTATTGTCCTAACTAGTGCTTTACGCGTTCACAGAAAATGCCTCCCACAAGCGACAGTGGAAGAGGAAATGATAACGGGAGACCACCAGCCCCACCAACTTTAGTAGGCCTCCTTAGTGGGCAAGTGACAAATACGGAGCTCGGGGCTACCTTAAGAGTGTTAATATGGGCCATGACCACTCCGCTTAACTGGCAGGTAGTTGCAACTATGAACTCTACCGGAGGTACTACGGTTACTAGGGTTTGAGACTTCATCAAGAAGAGTTTGTCTGTGATTCACTGTTTGAAGGCGGGCGAAAGTTTTAAGGAATAAACAAGGAAGAACAAGAGGGCCAGAACTGGAAATTTTGAGTTTTTCCAGCAAGGGTTAGGTGGTGGGAATCACCCACAACTTTAATAGAGAATATTGGCTCCATCACCTTCATCAATCTGTGTCCCATTACCCGGATCCGAAGGGTAGCAAAGGGACAGGAAGTCCGACCCTAAGATTTGGGAGAGTAGATCGAAGCTAAGGGATATTTCATACCTGACTTGTAAGAGATGTGGGAAGAACCACTTAGAAAAGTGCTTGATGGGTTCAGATGATTGCTTCTGGTGTGGCAAGCCCCGTCATAAGCTAAGAGATTGCCCGACAACGGAGCGAGGAAAAGGTAGAGCCCAGCTATCTCTTCGGTACCTCCGATAGCTTGCCCACCTCAACAGGGATCATTAGTTGGTGCATGTAGTGGACAGCCCCAGGGTCAAGAGCGCTTGACAGGAACAGTCACAAGTATGTCATAAGACTTTCTGGTTGATCCTCACACATTGGTAGAAATTGGATTCACATTATAAGGTATAAGGTTCCTTTTGCATCCTAGTATGAGATTTGTCCATAGATCATATGAAATGCTTATGGGTATGAATCCCTTAGTGATAATTGTAGGGGCGAATAGAATGTCAGGAATTAGTGACATAGTCCAGCCTTAAGAAAGGATCCAAGAGCTTTAGATTGATGGAATAAAACTAAGGGGGAGATGGTAACTTAAGGGCCAAGTCAAGTATTGAGTTTTTCTAGTAAGAAAGTTCCAAAAATAGTATCTAGGTGATGTCAACCCATTCCTATTCAGATGTTTTCCCTTATTTTTAGTCAACATTATGCTCTACTCATGCTTAAGTTCAAACTCCTAGGATTATAGACAACCACTTTAAACATTAATCCCAGTCTTCTTCCATGATTCCATAAATATCAACTTCATGTCACGACCCTCTTTATATATGTAAACTCATGTCTCTGCTCAGCTCTATGAACTCAGTCCTTAAGATTTGCCTTATCGGCTCATAAGATCGTGCTATATCAGGCATATGCACAACTTAGATTTCTTGAATGAAAAGTGCTCATGATTTCCTTACTCTGAGCCCTATGTATGTTCCCCCATAATGGAAATGATGGTTATAATGTGTATGTTCAGGATAACTCCCTATTCATGTCATAGGTTCTAGGTATGCAGAAGTTCATAAAGCGTAGTTATTAGCCTAGCCTGGAAGATTGGGGAATTCTTGAATGGCATTAGCTACAAGGAGCCATGGTCATAAGTAATATGCTTGAATGAGGTGGTTATGTGTAGGTAGACCATAGTATGGGTGTGACTGGTGACTTCTTGATTAGAGCTCGAACTTGTGTGACCTTCTTGTTAACGGGGAAGTAATGTTCTAAGTGGATACCTATAGGTTGCTGGAGTTGTGGTCGTGCTAGGCTTGAACATGGTTGAGGTATGCAATAGGATATTAGTATTCCTGTTTAGAAGTGAAAATATATAAATATATGGGTTGTATCACAGGGTCGCCACACACACGATGACAACATGATTCTATATGGGTGCTAGTGGATCGGATAACCAAGTCAGCATAAGGACTATGCTAGATTTTATATTTGGGAGTTAGTTCGATTGCATGGAGTTCTTTTGTCCATCATATCGAATAGGGGTACTCAGTTCATCTCTGAGTTTGGAGGTTGTTTCAGAAGGGTCTTGGTACTCAAGTGAAGCTTAGCACATCGTTTCACCCAAGGACAGATGGTCAGGTCGAGCAGACTATTTAGACTCTCGAGGAAATGTTGAAAGAATGTGTGAATGATTTCAAGGTTAGTTGGGATGATCACTTACCCCTCATTGAGTTTGCATACAACAACAACTACTATTCCAACATTCAAATGGCTCCGTTTGAGGCTCTTTATGGGCAAAAGTGTAGATCACCTATTAGATGGTTCGAGGAAAGTGAGGCTACGCTGATAGGGCCATATTCAATTCATGAAGATATAAAGATAGTTTAGCTCATTAGGGAGAGGCTGAAAACACCACAGAGCCGACATAAATCTTATGCGAATGTTAGGAGGAGAGAGCTTGATTTTGTGGTCGATGATTGGGTATTTTTGAAGGTGTTTTTTATGAAGGGAGTTATGATGTTCGGTAAGAAAGGAAGCTTAGTCCCCAATATGTTGGTCCTTATAGGATTTTGAGGCGAGTTGGCAAAGTGGATTATGAGTTGGAGCTATCAGCGGAGTTAGCTTCAGTATATCCAGTTTTCCATGTATCTCTATTGAAGAAGTGCATTAGTGATTCAGCCTTAGTTGTTCCAGTGGAGAGCATAGGTGTGAAAGATAGCCTTACCTATGAGGAAGCTCCGATTGAGATCCTTGATTGTCAGGTTCGGAAGTTGAGAAACAAGGAAGTAGCTTTAGTAAAGGTTTTTTTGGAGGAGTCAGCCTGTTGAGGGAGCTACATGGGAAGCCGAAGAAGATATGATGGCTAGATACCATATCTTTTTCCTTATGGCACATTCCTAGACTGAAGTGCCAGTTTCTTCCTTAGTACTTCATTCAGTTTCATGTCAAGTTCATGTCTCTAAGTTTTTTTCATGTCATAGCATGAATGTATGTTTCATCAATTTAGTTCAGTCAGGTATGTCAGTCTGGAGTCAGTCACTCCGTTAGCTTTCGGCTTTAATTATTCAGTTGTGGGAGTAGTTCCTTCCTTATATCTTCAGTATGTTTCTTCTATATTCGAGGATGAATGTTCCCAAAGGGGAGATACTGTAACACCCCAAAAGTTTCTAAGAGTAGACCCCAGATATGGAATCGGAACTAGCATAGAAACTAAAAATTTTCCTTAGGACAACTCTAAGTACGACTCATGGGAGCATGGTACTACTCATACCAAGAGACGTAGCAAGAGGTTCAGAGGGGAAGCAGGCAAGTGGAACATCCTAGAACGAGTCTCAGTATGACTCGTCACATGGGCGTATGACTCCTACCAAGACTCATAGTATGAGTTCAGAGAGATTAGCAGAAATTGGCAAGGAAACCACGACCAGATCCTAGGATCTATACCAGGGTGGTACGAGTTGTAGGGAAGGATCATAGATAGGAGGTTCAAAGAATTTTTAGAGAAGGATCAGTAGCTACAAAAACTTAGTACGAGTCGTAATAAGATGGTATGAATCATCATTTCAATCATGAGTTGAGATGTTGTACGCCTCAGACTTTCGGGCTACGCTTGGAACCATTCTAGGTGTATGAATAGACCCGAACCCAATGAATTTTATGGAAACAAGGTGTTAAAATCAATTCCTAAGTGTGATAAGTGCACTGGATGCAAGTTAAGGTCATAAGGGACCTCTAGCATAAAGTTGGGTTGAGAGCTTTCTATCGATTGGGTTTTTCATAAAAGTTCTTATAGGGGTCAACTTTAAATGATCATGACTCTCATTTTTCGAAGTGTTTTTGGATGATCCAGTATATCAAATTGAATCCCTTTGAGTCTTTTCAAATGCAACCAACCTTGTATCAATCGGAGTTCGGAGTAAAAAGTTATGGTTAATTTAGTAAAGTACTGTCAGGTTTGGAAAACAAGATCAACCCTGTCAGCACAAGTCATAGAATGACTCATTTTATGTAAGTACGATCATACCAAGGAGCCATACAAAGAGTTTCAAAAGGCTGTTTAAGCCTCCCAGAAGCCATGAATGGCATACCACGACCCGTGGTATGTCACCACAAGTCATGGTATGACCCGTAGCACTGAACGAGCAGATTTTTAAGAACTTTTTTTCAGTGGAATTTTTAAAATTTTCTATGCTTATAAAATCTTAATGATGTTGCTTTGGGCTTCCTTAAGGTCAGACTAAATGGGATTAACCTAGCCTAAATCCTCACCTTATCCAAAAGATCGATAGTGGGATTTTTCTCAAGAAAGGAGCTAGGGTTCTTCTTGAAACCTCTTCAAATCTTCTTGGTCTCTTCAAGACAAGTCAAGGGATCATTAAACCATGTATGTAGGGTTATGAATTGGGGAATTCTTCCACTCTCATGCCCTTTCAAGTCCAAATTCATGATTTCTACTTTCAAATTCTAAATTATGAAATTCCAGGGTTTAACCCAATCCAATGCAATCTTCCAGGCTATCTCTATGGGTTCAATTCTCTCATGTTTCAAATGATGATTTATGACTACTAGGGCAGTTTTAACTCTCGATTTACATATTAATTCATGATTTCAAGATTATGAAGATTATGCCCTATGCATGACTTATGAATTTCAAGCTTATGAGCCCATGATTTTAAGGATGATGAATTATCAAATAGGCATGAATATTTATGAATTCTTATAATTATGAATCCAAGACTTTAACTTATGAAGTCTATTTCAAGTATGCAGATTTTATGATTTGGGCAAGCCCACACAAGTTAAGTATGTTTTTATGATTTAGCCATGATTAATAGATTAGCTTATTAAATGTGTTGGAGTTAAGACTCCCAATGCCTCTTATGATATGTTTTGGAGTCAAGACTCCCAATGTTCAAATTTCAAGCTATGCATAAATTTTGATTTCAGCTTCATTTGAAAAATGATGGGAGAATTATACATGTTTTTAGGAGTAGTATCTAGCACCGAGTAGGCTTGGGATTCCAAGGTTCCCCAGCCTCATAAAATACACATCAACATAGGTATATTTATATTTGGGATCTCTCAAGAGATCTTTTCCCTGCTCCAAGGGGCTTTCAGCTTGACATCAATATCATAGTAACGTCCTTAGCCCTGGCAAGGTTTTGGATGGCTGATAGTTGGGGCATCACGTAAGCTCTATCGTGATGGTGTCGGTTATGAAGAATCTCCCATTGTTCCTCACGATTTTAGTTACTCATGGTCATGACTTGTGATATTATGTTTTACAGCAGATTTGACCCAATGATCAATTTATGAGCTTTTACTTATGCTTTTAGTTATGACACGTCATATGATTTCTATTTCTAAATCTTGGGTCACTATGTTCAGTTATTATAACTAGCTTATGATTGTGTATATCTCAAATAGTGTTTTTAGTATGAAGTCTTTACTCTCATGATCTTTTGATTTTATATGCATGATTTCAACTAACGTATTACTAAGCATGTTTTACTTACCTTACATACTCAGTACATTCAAAGTACTGACCGCCCACTATGTGCTATATCATTTCATGATATAGGTTCAGGTGATCCAACTCGGTCTCGCTGATAGCTCGCTTCCCTATCAGTCCAGTTAGCCCCTATTGGGTGAGTCCTCATCTTTCGTGGATATTCATTTAGTTATGTTGATCATGTTAGTTTAGTTTTAGACATGGAGATAGCTGGGGGCTTGTCCCAGCATCTCATCAGATAGTAGAGGCTTTTCAGACATAGACTAGTCTATTTAGTTTGACATTCAGCATCGTGATCTATTCGCTTGTTATACGCTTTATAATATTCAGTCTTCTGCTTATTCATGTTTATGTTTTAAGTTTCCGCTTTAGTTCATGCTCCTGAGTTTCTATGCACATACCATAGGTTGACTTGGAGCCGTTCATGGTTTTAGGTCCCGTGTCTTGATCCGAGGTCCCATCTAAGATCGTGACAGTATGGTGTAAAAATTGAAGAAAAAATGACCTAATGGTGAGGTGGTGGTAGAGAACAAAGCCAAGCTTCTCACATTCAATAAGGCGTCTGAGTATGAACCAAATAGTGGTGAAGTGAAGAAAAAGCACAAGAGAAAAAAGAGTGATTTTGATAAACCTCCAAAAAGGAGGATGAAGCTTTTGAAAAGTACCTCAAATTGAGGAAGACTGCATCGTTCCGTGATATTAAATCAGGCGTTGATCGGGAGGTAACCCAAAATGTGTATGTATACTTATATTCTTTGTAAAATGATTTTTGGGTAATGGGCAGGTTAAGGATGTTTTTGCAGGTGTGTGGGGCCTTAAACAAGAAAATTTTTGAAGGAAAAACACCCGCACAATGTCCGAAGTGCAAAAAAGGGAATCAGTTAAAAATTGCACTATCGTGTCACAGCCCGCATAGTGCCATGCCACATGGTAGTGTATTTACCTAGTTCCAACACTGGGTCAGCCCAAATGAACTATCTCA
>JACEIK010010347.1:30938-43163 GCA_018107945.1 Datura stramonium
TATATATGTTTCAAGAAGGTTTGACCCAATGTTCAGTTTTACTTATGATTATTAGTTTTCAGCTTTGGGTCATTCGAATGAGTTATGATATGCAGCTATGTTCAGATCATGATTTCAGAAAATAGTATGCAAGCCTTACTCTCAGAATCTTATCTTTAATTATGTTTTATGGAATGCATTATTACTGATTTTACTTACTTAAGAGGTTTTACTTACCTTGCATACTCGGTACATTCCATGTACTGACCGCATACTCTATGATATATCGTTTTATGGTACATGATCTGATCTTCAGACTCAGTCCCGTCACTAGCCATTTTTTGGAGTTAGCATCCAGTCTCAGTTGGTGAGTCCTTATCTCCCGAGGACCATTCCTTATCAATTATCTTTGTATTTTTAGTTTCATGCTTAGGGAGTTAATTGAGGGTCGTATCCCATCAACTAATCAGAATAAAGGCTTTTCAGACATAGTGTATAATTAGCTTCAGATTCATGTATGTATTCTGATGTTATGCTATGTTTAGACTTCCGCAATGTTTATTATGACAAATCTTCCATTTTTATTGATTGAGTTAGATGTATGTTCAGGCCATAGGTCGATTTGGAGTCTCTTGGGGCTCCTTGTCCTGTGTCTCGATCTAGGCCTATATTGGGGTCGTGACAAACTTGGTACCAGAGCAATAGGTTTTGAAGTGTCCTAGGGTATCTGAAAGCCACGTTAAGTAGAGTCTTTTTCATGGATGTGAAACATGCCACACTTATGATGAAGAGGCTACGAAAGGTTTAGGAAATGTTCCCTTCCTTCATGATCTAAGTCGTGCGATAAAATGTCTCTCTAACCTTCTAACTCATGCTATACGCATTTTCAGAATCATTCCTCCCCACAGAGTTAACGGTAAAAGAAATAGAAACGGAAATGGCCATGAGGATGGTAATGAAGACGGGCACCAACAGGCCCCACCAGCCCATGATAACCATGCACCGGAGCCGATTTCTCACACTGAATTCAAGTCAGTCATTCAGATGCTAGCATAGGCCTTGACCGCCTAGGTCAATCAGCAGGCGGTAGTGCATGTCCATCAGAATAGGACTGCGACAACAACACGAGTTAGAGATTTCCTAAAGACAAACCCTCCAGAATTTCTTGGGTCAAAGGTGGAGGAGGATCCACATGAGTTTATCGATGAGATTCTAAAGATCACCTAGGTCATGGGGGTGATCGGAGAAGTGTGCGCCGACTTAGCCTCATATCAATTGAAGGGGATTGCGCACATTTGGTTTAAATAATGGAAGGATATCAGGGCAGTTGGAGCAGGCCTTATCAGTTGGGATGAGTTCCATGCCGCTTTTCTAGATTAGTTCTTCCCTCGTGAGATGAGGGAGCTGCAAGCGACCAAGTTTGTGAATCTAAAGCAAGGAAAGAGGATAGTGTAGGAGTATTCCTTAGAGTTCACTCGTCTGTGCAAGTACGCACCAGAGTTAGTGGTTGATCAGAGAGCTTGAGTGAGCAGGTTTGTTCATGGAGTGGCGGACTACCTAGACAAGGATTGTTGGACTACGATGCTTCATTAGGATATGGATTTTCCTCGAATAGTCTTGTACACCAGGCTGATAGAGGTGGTACATATGAGAGAGAGAGAGAGAAATTCCAAGAGGGCCGGGACAGACAGTTATGGGTTCTCTCAATAGAGACCAGGTGGTGGACACCGTCAGCAGTCCTACCAGAGATCGTCAGCCCCAACATCGTCGACTATGAGTGTGCCATCCAGATCTAGGCACGACTAGAGAGGACGAGCATCAGGCTCTAGAGGCCAAAGCAGCAAGCCTGCAGATTCCAGTATCCCAGTTTGTGACAGTTGTGGCCAGAGACACACGGGTCAGTGTTTGGAGGGTACAGGTGCTTGCTTTGAGTGTGGGAATCCCGGACATATGCTTAGAGATTACCCAAGAGCTAGAAATGACCATGATAGGGTCGAGGCCCAGATTCTAGTTCAGCAGCCCCACCAGCACGCCCAGCTCAGCAGGGGGCATCTACTAGCACAGGTTGCGGACAGCGCCAAAACAGATTCTATGCCCTAGCATCCTGCCAAGAGCAGGAGGTCTCCCCAGACATAGTTACTAGTATGTTAGGAGTTTTCCACCTTGATGTATATGCTTTGATAGATCTAGGGGATACTTTTTCTTTTGTGATGCCTTATGTTGCCAGTAGCTTTGGAGTCAGTCTCGAAATCTTATTAGAACCCTTCTCAGTCTCTACTCGATTCAATAATAGCTCGACTGGTGTGTAGAAATTGCCCTGTCACAGTCCTTTAGAAAATCACCTCAGCATATCTAGTAGAGTTAGCAATGACCGATTTTGATGTTATCCTCGGCATGGATTGGTTATTTTCATGTTATGCCTTAGTTAATTGTACAACCCGTTCGGTAGAGTTCTGATTTCTGGGTGAGCTAGTCTTAGAGTCGAAGGATAGTTCAGTTGTGCCTGTAGGTTGTTTCATTTCCTACCTTAAGTCTCGAAAGATGATCTCTAAGGGTTACGTGTACCATCTAGTTAGGGTTAAGGATGCTACGTCCGAGACCCCGACTATCCAGTTAGTTCCAATATTATGTGAGTATCCAGAAGTGTTCCACAATGATTTACCGGGTATCCCTCCCAAGAGGGAAATCGATTTTGGTATTGACCTTCTTCCCGATACGCGGCCTATATCTATTCCTCCTTATAGAATGGCTCCAACTGAGCTAAAGGAGTTGAAGGAGCAGTTGAAAGATCTTTTAGATAAAGGATTCATCAGATCGATCAAATATCTGTGGGCTCCACCAGTTCACTTTGTCCGAAAGAAAGATGGTTCTCTTCGTATGTGCATTGATTATCGAAAATTAAACAAGGTCACCATCAAGAATAGGTATCCTCTTCCTAGGATTGATGATTTTTTTAACCAGCTTCAGGGTGCTAAGTACTTTTCGAAGATAGACCTCAGATCCAGATACCATCAGCTCAGGATTCGGGAGAGTGACATCCCAAAGACAGCCTTCAGGATGCGGTATGGTCATTATGAGGTTGTAGTTATGTATTTTGGACTAACGAATGCTCCTACAACTTTTATGAATTTGATGAATAGGGTGTTTGAGCCATACTTGGATATATTCATGATTGTGTTCATAGATGATATCCGGATATACTCTTGGAGCGAGGAGGAGCATGCCGCTCATTTAAGGGTGGTGCTACGAACCCTCAAGGATCGCAAGTTGTATGCTAAATTCAGTAAATGCGAGTTTTGGTTGAACTCAGTGGCATTTTTGGTCATGTGGTATCAAGTGAGGGTGTACAGGTAGACTCTCAAAAGATAGAGGCGGTGAAGAATTGGCCTAGACAGGTGAATCCTTCGGATATAAGGAGTTTCTTGGGCTTAGACGGTTATTATCAGAGATTTGTTGAGGGGTTTTAATCCATTGCAGCACCATTGACCAAATTGACCCAGAAGAAGGTGAAGTTCCAATGATCGGAGGCTTGTGAGAAGAGCTTCCAGGAGTTGAAGGCTCGACTCACCTCAACACCGGTGTTAACCCTACCCGATGGTACCGATGGGTTTGTGGTATATTGTGATGCTTCGAGGATCGGCCTTGGTTGTGTCTTGATGCATCATTGTAAGGTTATAACATACACTTCCAGGTAGCTGAAGGTCTATGAAAAGAATTACTCGATTTATGATCTGGAATTGGCGACGGTAGTATTTGCCTTGAAGATTTGGAGACACTACTTGTATGGGGTCCATGTAGATGTATTTACAGACCACAAAAGCATACAATATGTGTTTACTCAGAGGGATTTAAATTTACACCAAAGGAGGTGGTTGGAGCTACTCAAGGATTATGATATGAGTGTCCTTTACCATCCGGGTAAGGCTAACGTAGTAGCAGACACACTCAGTAGGCTCTCTATGGAGAGTGTCTCATATAGATGAGGGGAGGAAGGAGCTGGTGAAGGAAGTGCATCGACTTGTACGGTTGGGAGTTCGTTTGGTTGACTTGATCGATGGCGGTGTTATTGTTCAGAACGAATCAGAATCATCCTTTGTGACTGACGTAAAAGCTAGATAAGAAGAGGATCCTATCTTGGTGAAGTTAAAGGAAGCTGTTCAGAATCAGAAGGTAGAGGTCTTCTCCAAAGGGGGAGATGGTGTGCTTCGATATCAGGGTCGTCTGTGTGTTCCGGATGTTGGTGATTTGAGAGATAGAATGTTGCATGAGGCTCATGGTTCCATATATTCGATACATCCAGGTTCCACCAAGATGTACCATGACTTACGGGAAGTCTATTGGTGGAATGTCATGAAGAAGGACATAGCAGAATTTGTGTCTAAGTGTCCCAATTGTCAATAGGTGAAGGTAGAGCATCAAAGACCAGAGTGTGCTTCAGGATATCAGTATTCCTACTTGGAAGTGGGAGGAGATCAATACGGACTTCATCAAAGGATTGTCTCGCACTCGTAGACAGTACGACTCCATTTGGGTGGTGGTGGACAGGTTGACAAAAGCAGCTCATTTCTTATCGGTCAAAACTACTGATTCAGCGGAGGATTACACCAAACTGTACATTCGAGAGTTAGTTCGGTTGCATGGAGTTCCCTTGTTCATCATATCAGATTGAGGTACTCAGTTTACCTCCCAGTTTTGGAGATCGTTTCAAAAGGGACTTGGTACTCATATCAAGCTCATTATAGAATTTCACCCGCAAACGGATGGTCAGGTAGAGCGAGCTATTTAGACTCTCGAGGACATGTTGAGAGTGTGTGTGATTGATTTCAAGGGTAGTTGGGATGACCATTTTTCTATCATTGAGTTTACCTATAACAACATCTACCATTCCAGCATTCAGATGGCTCCGTTTGAGGCTCTCTATGGGCGGAGATATGGATCGCCTATTGGTTGGTTTGAAGTCAGTGAAGTTATGATGATAGGACCAGATTCAGTCCATGAGGCTATGGAGAAAGTTCAGCTCATAAGGGATAGGTTGAAAACAACCTAGAGTCACCAAAGTCCTATGCGGATGTGAGAAGGAGAGAACTTGAGTTTGAGATGGATGATTGGGTATTTCTGAAGGTGTGTCCCATGAAGGGAGTTATGAGGTTCAAAAAGAAAGGGAAACACAATCCCCGTTATGTTGGCCCGTATCGGATTGTGAGATGTGTTAGCAAGGTGGCTTATGAGTTAGAATTACCCTTGGAGTTAGTTTTCGTTCATCCCATTTTCCATGTATCGCTTTTAAAGAAGTGTTTGGGTGATCCAGCTCTAGTTGTTCCGATGGACAGTGTCGGTGTGAAAGACGGCCTTAGTTATAAAGAGGTTCCGATGGAAAAACTGGATCGTCAGGTTTGAAACCTAAGGAACAAGGAAGTAGCTTCAGTCAAGGTTTTAATCAGCATGTTGAGGGAGCTACGTGGGAAGCAGCTAGATACCCATTTCTTTTCCCTTCAGGCTTAGTTTCAGTTTGAGGTATCAGTTTTCTCCTTAATACTCTATTCAGTTTCATGTTCAGTTCATGTGCACCAGTTTCTTTCATGTCAAAGTATGTAGTATGATTCATGAATTTAGTTCAATCATGTAGTTCATTTTGGAGGCAGTCATTTCGTTAGTTTTCGGCTTATATGATTAGTATTTGAATATGATGATTGCATTTCTTTGATTTTCAACATTCGAGGACGAATGTTCCCAAGGGGGAGATAATGTTATACCTTGAAGCCATAAAATCAGACCCCGGAGTTGAAACAGAGAAAACAGGATTTTCTGCACCAGGTCACAGAACGAGTCGTCCTATGACCCGTTAGGATGACCAAGAGTCGTTAAGTGACTAGTGGAGAGGAGTTGGACTTAAGTTGGAATTTTTGGTTTTTGGGTCACTAGGGACACGACCACAAGTCGTGGTCAGCACCACGACTCATTGAGTCAGTCGTGGTCAAGGGCTAGGCGAAGGAAAAAGAAAATGGGCAGTAAAGACAATGGGAGGTGACCTTGAGTCGTGGCCACCAGTAACGACTCGTTAAGTCCCCAATGATGAGCCACAGTGAAATTTTGGCACTGCACTTGATGACTCTAGGCCACGAGTCATGGCCAGTGACGAAGACTCGTCCAGTCCCTCGTTGGGACTAGCATTCGATTTTTCCCTGTGAATTTAGTAAGGGCTTTTCCATAATTCCTATGATCCTAACCTAAAATAAGTCATTTTATGGTCAGAATGTAGTGTTTTAAGAAGGTTACATCATTCTAAGCTATTCCTAATTCATGCATGAGAGTTTAGAAGTCTAGAGGGGTAATCAAGCTCAATCTTTTAAGGTTCTTCCTCTTTATTCCTTGGGAAATCAGAAAAGTTGTACAATCAGATTCTCTCAAGTATGTAAGGTTATGAATGGGTGAAATTGACACCGATGGCCAATCCCTCTCTAATTCATGAAAATCTACATGTTGATCCTATAGGGTTTTAACCCAATGGATGAATTTCCTAAGTTTCTACCATTGGTATAATCTAAGCATGTTTCTATCATTGAGTTATGATTGACGGTCAAGTTTTACAATGTTTTCAATTATAAAATCATGTTCCCTAAGTTTTATAAATTATGATGCCCATCCATGAAAGTTTATGAAAGTTGAGATATGCGATGTATGTTCAAGTATGATGAGATATTTATGAGAAAAGCATGTTTTCAAGTTACCCATGTATATAATCATGTTTTCCAGTGAATCAAGTATTTTCAAGCATGTTTAAGTATTGGGAAAGACCATATCTTCAAGTATGATTTATGATTTCATGTCAATTAGCATACCACATGGTTTTGGAGTCAAGACTCCCAATTATGTTCAGCTTGTGGTACGGTTTGAGCCAAAGCTCCTCATGTATGATTTCAGATTTTATATGTACATGATTATTCATCTTCATCAATAGACAATGGCCAGCTTCATTGAAAATTTATAGAGAGTTGCATGTTTTTGGGAGTAGTGTCTAGTACCGAGTAGGCTAAGGGTCAGTCAACCCTATGCCTCAGAACTACGCGCCAATGTAGGTATGATCAAATTATTTGCGACCTCCTTTGGATCTTTCCCTTGCCCTAAGGGGCCTTCAGCTTGATATCAATATCATGGTAGCATCCTTTGCCCTGACAAGGCTTTGGATGGCTCTACCCACTTGAGAGTGATAGTCGGGACCACGTAAGCTCTATCGTGGTAAACCTAATATTATGTTTCAAGCAGGTTTGACCCAATGTTAAGTTTTACTTATGATTATTAGTTTGAGCTTTGGGTCATTTGAATCAGTTGTGATGTGCAGTTATGTTCAGATCATGATTTCAGAAAATAGCATGCAAGCCTTACTCTCAAAATCTTATCTTGATTATGTTTTATGAAACACATTATTACGATTTTACTTATTTAAGCAGTTTTACTTACCTTGCATACTCGATACATTTCACGTACTGACCGCATACTCTATGATGTATCATTTTATTATACAGGCTCTGTTCTTCAGACTCAGCCCTATCACTAGCCAATTTTCGGAGTTAGCATCCAGTCTCAATTGGTGAGTCCTCATCTCCAGAGGACCATTCCTTATCACTTATCTTTGTATTTTCAATTTAATGCTGAGGGAGTTAGTTGGGGTCTTGTCCCATCAACTCATCAGAATGAGAGGCTTTTTAGACATAGCATATAATCAGCGTCAGATTCGTGTATGTATTATGATATTATGCTATGTTTAGATCATGAAGGAAGGGAACATTTCCTAAACATTTCGTAGCCTCTTCGTCATAAGTGTGTGTGCTTCACACCCATGAAAAAGACTCTACTTAACGCGGCTTTCAAACACCCTAGGACACTTCAAAACCTATTGCTCTGATACCAAATTTGTCATGACCCGAACATAGGTCCGGATCGAGACACAGGACAAGGAGCCCCGAGAGACTCCAAGTCGACCCATGGCATGAACATACATCTACTCAATTAATAAAAATGAAAGATTCATCATAATATACATAGCAGAAGTCTAATTCGTGCGATGAAATATCTCTCTATCCTTCTAACTCATGTTAGACGCATTTGCGAATCATGCCTTCCTGTAGTGTTAATGGTAGAAGAAATGGAAACAGAAATGGCCATGAGGATGGCAATGGATATGAGAACCAACAGGCCCTACCATCCCATGAGAACCGTGCATCGGAGCCAGTTGCCCATGCCAAATTCAGGGCATCCATTCATATTCTAGCATAGGCCTTGACCGCCCAGGTCAATCAATAGGCGGTAGCGCATGTCCTTCAGAACGAGAATGCGGCGGCAGCACGAGTCAGAGATTTCCTAAGGATAAACCCTCCAAAATTCCTTAGGTCAAAGGTGGATGAGGATCCACATGAGTTTATCGATGAGATTCTAAAGATCACCTAGGTCATTGGGGTGACCGGAGAAGTGTACGCCGACTTAGCATCATATCAATTGAAGGGGGTTGTGCACATTCGGTTTAAACAATGGAAGAATAGTAGGGCAGTTGGAGCAGGCCCTATCAGTTGGGATGAGTTCCATGCCGCTTTTCTAGATTAGTTTTTCCCTCGTGAGATGAGGGAGCTAAAAGTGGTCGAGTTTGTGAATCTAAAGCAAGGAAAGATGACAGTGCAGGAGTATGTCTTAGATTCACTCATCTATCCAAGTACGCACAAGAGTTAGTGGTTGATTAGAGAGCTCAAGTGAGCAGGTTTGTTCATAGAGTAGCGGACTACGTAGACAAGGATTGCCGAACTGCGATGCTTCATCAAGATATGGATTTTCCTCAAATAGTCTTATGCACCCAGCAGATAGAGGTGGTGCATGTGAGAGAGAGAGAAAGGCCAAGAGGGTCGAGATAGAAAGTTGTGGGTTCTCTCAACAGAGACCAGGTGGTGGACACTGTCAACATTCCCACCAAAGATCATCAGCCCCGGCATCGTCGGCAATGAGCACACCATCCAGATCTTGGAACGACCATAGAGGAAGGGCATCAGGCTCTAGAGGCCAGAACAGCAGGCCCGCAGATTCCAATATCCCAGTTTGCGATAGGTGTGGCCAGAGAAACACGAGTTAGTGTTTGACGGGTACAGGTGCTTGCTTCGGATATGGGAAGCCCGGACATATGCTTAGAGATTGCCTAGTAGCTAGACAGGGTCATGATAGGGCCTGAGGCCCAGCTTCTAGTTCAGCAGCCCCACCAGCACGCCCAGCTCAACAGGGAGCATCTACTAGCACAGGTGGTGGATAATACCAAAACAGATTCTATGCCCTAGCATCCCACCAGGAGCAGGAGGTCTCCCCAAACGTAGTCACTAGTATGTTACGAGTTTTCCACCTTGATATATATGCTTTACTAGATCCAGGGGCCACTTTATCTTTTGTGACGCCTTATGTTGCCAGTAGCTTTGGAGTCAGTCCCAAAATATTATCATAACCCTTCTCAGTCTCTACTCCAGTCGGTGATTCAGTTATAACTCGACGGGTGTATAGAAATTTCCCTGTCATAGTCCTTCAAAAAATCACCTCAGCAGATCTAGTAGATAGCCATGACCGATTTTGATGTTATCCTCGGCATGGATTGGTTATTTTCATGTTATGCCTTAGTTAATTGTAGAACTCGTGCGGTAGAGTTTTTACTTCCGGGTGAGCTAGTCTTAGAGTGGAAGGGTAGTTCATTGTGCCTATAGGTCGTTTCATTTCCTACCTTAAGGCTAGAAAGATGATCTCTAAGGGTTTCGTGTACCATCTAGTTAGGGTTAAGGATGCTACGTCCAAGACCGCGACTATCCAGTCAGTTCCAGTAGTATGTGAGTATCCAAAAGTGTTCCCCGATGATTTATCGGGAATCCCTTCTGAGAGGAAAATTGATTTCGGTATTGACCTTTTTTCCCAATACGCAGCCTATATCTATTCCTCCTTACAGAATGGCTCCAGCCGAGCTAAAGGAGTTGAAGGAGCAGTTGAAATATCTTTTAGATAAAGGATTCATCAGACCGAGCAAATCCCTTGTGGGGTGCACAAGTTCTCTTTGTCCGAAAGAAAGATGGTTCTCTTCGTATGTGCATTGATTTTCAGCAATTAAACAAGGTCACCATCAAGAACAGGTATCCTCTTCCTAGGATTGATGATTTATTTGACCAGCTTCAGGGTGCTAAGTGTTTTTCGAAGATAGACCTCAAATCCGGATACCATTAGATCAGGGTTCGGGAGAGTGAGATCCCGAAGATAGCCTTCAGGACGCGGTATGGTCATTATGAGTATGTAGTTATGTCATTTGGACTAACAAATGCTCGTGCAGATTATATGGATTTGATGAACAGGGTGTTCAAGCCTTACTTGGATATGTTCGTGATTGTTTTCATAGATGATATCCTGATATACTCTTGGAGCGAGGAGGAGCATGCCACTCATTTGAGGGTGGTGCTACAGACCCTCAAGGATCGCCACTTGTATGCTAAATTTAGTAAATGCGAGTTTTGGTTGAACTCGGTGGCATTTCTGGGTCATGTGGTGTCAAGTGAGGGTGTACAGGTAGACTCTCAAAAGATAGAGGCGGTGAAGAATTGGCCTAGACCGGTGAATCCTTCGGATATCAGGAGTTTCTTGGGTTTAGCTGGTTATTATCGAATATTTTTTGAGGGGTTTCATCCATTGCAGCACCATTCACCAAATTGACCCCAAAGAAGGTGAAGTTCCAATGGTTAGAGGCTTGTGAGAAGAGCTTCCAGGAGTTGAAGGCTCGACTCACATCAGCACCGGTGTTAACCCTACTCGAGGGTACCAATGGGTTTGTGGTATATTCTAATGCTTCGAGGATCGTCCTTGGTTGTGTATTGATGCAGCATGGTAAGGTTATAGCATACGCTTCCAGGCAGGTGAAGGTCCATGAAAAGAATTACCTGATTCATGATCTGGAATTGGTGGCTGTAGTATTTGCCTTGAAGAATTGGAGACACTACTTGTACGGGGTCCATGTGATGTGTTTACAGACCAAAAAAGCATACAATATGTGTTTGCTCAGAAGGATCTAAATTTACACCAAAGGAGGTGGTTGTAGCTACTCAAGGATTATGATATGAATGTTCTGTACCATCTGGGTAAGTCTAATGTAGTAGCAGATACACTCAGTAGGCTCTCTATGGAGAGTGTGTCTCATGTAGATGAACGGAGGAAGGAGCTGGTGCAGGAAGTGCATCGACTTGCATGGTTGGGAGTTAGTTTTGTTGACTCGACTAGTGGCATTGTTATTGTTCATAATGGATCAGAATCATCCTTGGTGACTGATGTAAAAGCTAGACAAGACGAGGATCCTATCTTGGTGAAGTTAAAGGAACCCGTTAAGAATCAGAAGGTAGAGGTCTTCTCCAAAGGGGGAGATGGTTGTGCTTTGATATCAGGGTCGTTTGTGTGTTTCAGATGTTGGTGATTTTAGAGATCGGATGTTTCATGAGGCTCATGGTTCTAGTTATTTGATACATCCAGGTGCCACCAAGATGTATCGTGACCTACGGGAAGTCTATTGGTGGAATGGCATGAAGTAGGACATAGCAGAATTTGTGGCTAAGTGTCCCAATTGTCAACATGTGAAGGTTGGGCATCAAAGACCGGGAGGTATGCTTCAAGATATCAATATTCCTACTTGGAATTTGAAGGATATAAATATGGACTTCATCACAGGATTGCTTTGCACTCATCGACAATACGACTCCATTTGGGTGGTGGTGGACAGGTTGACCAAAGTAACTCATTTCTTATCGGTCAAAGCTACTGATTCAACGGAGGATTATGCCAAATTGTACATTCGGGAGTTAGTTCGGTTGCATGGAGTGCCCTTGTCCATCATATTAGATAGAGGTACTCAGTTTACCTCCCAAATTTGGAGATCGTTTCAAAAGGGACTTTGTACTCATGTCAAGCTCAGTACAACATTTCACCCGTAGATGGATGGTCAGGCGGAGCGAACTATTCAGACTCTCGAGGACATGTTGAGAGCGTGTGTGATTGATTTCAAGGGTAGTTGGTGTTACACCCCGTAAAATTTTCGACACGTAGACGGCCTACTCGCATGTTGGTTAAGAGTTTTAGAATGTCATACATGCTAGAAGAAGGCCCGGGGAAAGATCGGACAAGCGCCAAGTCGGCGCGTCGCAAGGCAAAATGTGACTTATAAATCGCATTCCAGGAATGCGACTTATAAATCGCATT